>KN833090.1:58817-85561 GCA_000827315.1 Piloderma croceum F 1598 | reverse complement strand
AAACGCGATCGAGTATGTCTGCTATCGGTGCAAGCTCCACCAGGGCCTCGTTAGAGAGGAAAGAAGTGGTGTTGGAAGCGAGAGACAGGGACGATTGGTTACCACCAGAAAGAGCCTCGAAAGAGGAATTGGGCTGATCAGGAGCAGGAGATGCGCCAGTGTAAAACTGGGGCTGAGAAGGCTGGCCCGGGAGAGCAGAAGGATCAGGAATGCTAGGATTCTGATCGTCTTCTGGCAAGTTCAAGAAAGTGTTCCAGTCAATGTCGTTATTATCGAATAAATGTTGGGGAAACCCAGTAGGTTGACCAGTAGGTTGATCAGGGAGATCAAAACCATGGGCGAAAAGTTGCTGAGGAAATGGATACGACATCCCTTGATGGCGCCAAGTGGTAGTAAAATGGTAGTAACGAATACCAGAGGTGTCCGTTGTTGTGGTAAATATATAGGAACAGGTAACGGCGACTTACATGTCACGAAGCAAACATGCGGCCCACGATGACATAAAAAACTGTGCGCCTGCTAGACTGCAGAAGTTATCAGATCACATTGAACACGAAAGGCTCCCATTATTGGACAGAACTTAACCATAAATGGCATGCCTGTTTGATGTATTGATCTAATCGACATCAAATTGGATGAAAACGTAAAAGCGGCGATCAGACCGCATCGACGCTTGCAACAAACAGGCTGGAGACCATGACTCAAATCTCAAATCATTAATTCAATGAGCGAGTACAACACAGTGTCTAGTCCGATTTCGGAAGGTGATCGGCTCAGCCATGCGGGCCACGCTCCATTTCGGAAGTCTAACTCCGAGTACTGCAACTCACTCGTCAACTTCTCCGTCGTTCAGTTTCATTCGAGCTTGCACTGGCAGTAGGGCGTGCGAACCCGCGCAATGCGCGGCAAGTAGTAACTTGCCCGAACCTGCAACTCAGGACCTCACATATCACGGTCGCGCTCGCTTTATTCCCGAACCAAGCATACATTTGTCTGCAGCTTTGCCCAACTCCATCATTGGGGTCATCTACTCTGCGTTGCAACTTACAGCATTTCGGGGTCTTTCCATCGCGCTTCCATCGTGCTTTCCATCGTGCTTTCCATCGTGCTTTTACCCTTTGGTTTTGGAGCATCCTGGACACCTAGTCCGTTATCATAGGCCGTTGCGCTGAGGCTTCTGAACGCCGTGAGTAGTTAATAATCATTCATCATCTTTGTAACTTACACTTGCTGCTTCTCTTTAGGGTCCTCTTATTTTGCCTTGCATCGCGTAGTGTCCAACGTCCAACACTATACTGATACTATGCACCATTGTTTCTCGCGAACCGCAGCTCGTTGGCATTAGGGCAGAGCGAACCCGCGCAATGCGCGGCAAGTAGCAACTTGCCTGAAACCGCAGCTCAAGACGCAGCCAAACTCTGTGATCGCTTCATACCTGAGCGTCCGCCAGTGAAGCTGCTCATATTGTTTCAGGCACACTACATGAGGACAGTCATTCTGCTCATGCCTGCACGTCACTTCTCCTGCTTTGTCACTTCAGCTGCAATCAAGGGAAATATTGACTATCTGTGTAACTCATCGTCCAATACCGCGCAGAAGCGCTTCTGTCCGCTTTGACAACGCATCTAAAGTCCAGACCGTAGCCTCCTCACGCACCGCAGGCGCCTGCCGCAACGTCGCTTCGATACTGATATCTCCTCAAAGCGCATACTTATCACCACCAAATGTTGATTCCCAGCTCAATCGCGCCCATCTATCATTCAATATCGGATGATCATCGCTAATTTTCGCTGTTGCTGCCGAGACTCGCCGCTTGTCATGCGACGAGAGGATCTCAGGTCTTCTCCTGAGAAACCTCTGCATTGTGTTATCTCGAGGCAATTCGTGCCAAGGTCCCCGAGCTCGTTGAGAGGGAGAAAATGGGAGACGGAGTCCAAGGAGAACCAGATCTATCGGGACAGATTGTGCAAGGTGATCAACACTGATTCAGCCAAGCAACTCTGTAAGTCTACGCGGGGTCAAAGACATCAAGCGTGTCTTCCTGTTGGAGCATGACAAGGTGACTGTTAGCGATGAGGGCACCATCAAAGCGAGGAAGGAGAAGGAGTGGGTTTTGGAAACCGGTGGACTTAACCTCAAGACCGTGATGTGCATTGACAGCGTCGATTTCCGCCGGACATATTCAAACAGTTGTGTCGAGATATTTAACATTCTTGGCATCGAAGCAGCTCGTGGCGCTATCATGAGAGAACTGCGAGGTGTCATCGAGTTCGACGGCTCTTATGTCAACTATCATCATCTTACCTTGCTCTGTGATCTTATGACCCATCGTGGGTCGCTGATGGCCATCACTCGGCATGGGATCAACCGCGCTGACACCTGATGAGGTGCTCGTTCGAGGAGAGGGTGGAGATTCTAATGGAATTATGGCGTGGTGGAGAATGTAATGTTCGGCCAGTTGGCAGCGAGTTGATGGTGAGATGATGCCCGGTCAAGTGGCAAATACTCCGTTCGACAGCAATACTCCAGGGTGGGATCAGCATGCATTCAAAGCCGACTCTGCTGCGTTATCGCGACTTGCGTTAATAGTGGCAAAGATCCGGCCAATTTCTCGTTCTGGGGTTACGGCCAGAGCCTCCGAGCTGGAGGCATGTCATCTGACGGACCGGGCTACAGTCCAAGCTCGCCGAATGTATACTCACCCATATCGCCCTATGTTCCTCAGTCGGCGTCAACCTCTGCACTCAATCTCACCTTGCCCCGCGACACTCATTTTGTAGTTGTCCATGCTCAATATAGCCCAAGTCTCTGCATCCCCAGTTGGCCTGTCCCAAGTGGGCGAGCACGGGGTATGGATATTTATTTTCCGTTTTGTGCGCCCGCGAGTATGGGGAACCGAGAAGATGAATAGGGAGAAGAGCGGGATAGAAAGATGGTGACTTGTTGTACATAGTCGCGCGTACTCGACAGTCTTTTTTCATGATCGCTGTCGGATAGCATGAAGGATAGCATGAAGCGCGTTGAGGCTAATGCCGAGTTCGAGGCTTTGTATGAGAAGCATGAGAAAGAGGGGAGGAGGACTATTCCGGCTCAGAAGCTCTGGTACACTATCCACCAATTTTAACATTAAATCCTGCACGCTGCCAGATTTCCCATTGCTATAGCCTGTTACTGCCTCGCCAAGCCTTCCCACACTGAAATTGAGTGAGCTCTCGTTGGCGCACTGGCATTAGTATCTCATACCCTTACATCCATTGATGACTTTGCGTCAATATGATTGTAAAATCATATGGAATAATCATATTATGCCAATTCTTGGAGCTACAATGCAAATGTTGAAAGGACGGAAATCAGAACGGGATCAGGATATAATGTTGCTACCATAATTGGTCTACATTGCAAGTGCCAAACAGCAGCACAACAGGATTGCATCTTTTTATCAATTGCTGGCAGACTGATGAAGGGTTATATAATATGATAATATTATTCCAATTCTTAGAGCTGTAATGCAAATGTTGAAAGGAAGGAAATCAGAACGGGATCAGGATATAATGTTGCTACCATAATTGGTCCACATTGCAAGTGCCGAACAGCAGCACAACAGGATTGCATCTTTTTATCAATTGCTGGAAGACTGATGAAGGGTTATATAATATGATAATATTATTCCAATTCTTGGAGCTGTAATGCAAATGTTGAAAGGAAGGAAATCAGAACGGGATCAGGATATCATGTTTTGCAATGTAGCTACCATAATTGGTTCACATTACAAGAGGCATAACAGGATTGCATCTTTTGATCAATTGCTAGCAGACTGACGAAGGGTTATATAATATTTTATTCTCCTACAATGTCTGAGCATCCACCCCCAGCCAGGGCAGCTCTTATAAACACCGCCCGGTCATACCGGGGCCGCCCCGATTTCCTGATGTAGTTGCACACGCCTGCACTTAACTTCCTCCTGATTGTCTTCCTTCAATCCTCAATCCCCACTAATCATCTTCTTGCTTGTGTCATATTGATGGGCGGCGGTGACAGCCTGTCTCGGTGCAATATGACCAAGTCCCAATTTGGGCCGCGCAAGCTGGAATGACACTCGGCGTCCATCGGAGGAAATCAATGTCACGACCAACGTCAGGACTCCCTCGCTGTTGGTGTGTCTTGTTCCGGAGGTTGCTCGTGATTCTGTCTTCGCCAAGAATGTTCAGCGCGCATACGTGTTGCAGCTGTCGAAATCTGGTACGATTCCGTCCCGACTTGCAACCATCATTCCGGAGGACGAGGTGTTTATGGAGTGTTTTGCCCGCATAAATTTCTCCGCATTCTCACTCATATGCAGCGGAGACAAACAAAGGGAAGAAGTCCAGCTCTGACAAGCACCGGAAGGATGGCTCATCGACTAAGTACACCAAGACAACAACTCAACCGTCAAAAATAGCGAAGGAGAAGTAGCTAGAATATGCTCTCGTTTTGGTCGAAGCGACATCCCCAAGTTGATGGTGGGACTTGCAAAACGCCCAGTGGTGCTCAGTATGTCATCATCGATTTCTATACGAATTATCTTTCTGATATTGTTTCTCAGCATGCAGAGTCTGTACTGCTCCATCCAAGTCATCCACCTCACTCCACCATCAACTCCTACCGAAATTGACAAATGCTGTCAAAGCTGCATTCGGTGGTTTACGTGCTGTTTTGGACATTTTTAATGGATGGCTGGCGACTGCTCACCGGCAGCATACGAATATTTTATTACCCGCTCGTTGGTACATCCAATCCACAATATTACCGTACACGTATCCGAGTTGAACCTTAGTATATCAGACTAAGGCTAACGAGTTAATCGACATTGATGCAAGGCATCGAACGCAGGCTTCCAGTCTGTTCGAAAATATGAGACGAGATGGTAAAGGTCGGATAAAAGAACGAACGGGAGGAGCGGGAGACATGGGAACAAAGGAACATGGTCCCATACGGTTTCTTCTGACCAGCCCACTTGGCCCCTTGAGACAGCGAGCTGAGGCCCACGTGTCCATTGGTTGCTATGCCAGATGCGTAGGATCCCGACAGCGAGCAAAGGCTCACATGTCTCATCACCTCGACGGTTGACCATTGATAACGGGAAGTGGTGATTACAACGTGGGCTCCCCCAAAAAGCAAACCCTTCAGAATCTCGACACCGACGAGGTACTGCATTGTCTCGTGTAGTTCCTGCTTCACCTTCTACAAGCCACCAACGTTGTCCCGGGTGACGGTAGGCACTTGAACGACAGTCTCGCGAAGAGCAGATGGGTTGGAGGTGCCGAGTGCGAATCTCATGTTCTCCATTGTGACACCGAGAGAGACCAGTGCTTCTGCGTCAATGGTGTCTTCATCCAAATCGATGAGGTCCATATTTTCACGAACTTGGTGCATGGCAGCTTCTGAGCAGAGACGTGCGATATCGGAGCCCGACGTAACCATACGTGTCGACAGCGATCTATAGCAAGTCACGCGCAATTAGTATTGAATAAAAAGTGTAGAAGAGTTTCTTTACTTGTTCAGGATCGACATCATCAGCCAACTTCGTATTCTTTGTGTGAATATGAAGGATCTCCAAACGGCCAGTCGGGTCAGGAACCTTCGAAGACGAGTCTCCATACTGACGGTGATCTATCGGAATTGTCTGTGCTTGTTCACGAAGAGAATACGCGATGGGTAACCGCCAAGGCAACAACGTTAAAACGGGCCTTCATCTCATCCATGAGCGTCAACAATTGCCAGACGACAGTGCTCCCAGAAATTGGCGCAAGCCCCGGAGGAAGCAAGATCGATGAGCCATACGAGGCATCTGTCTCAGACTCCCACAGCGATTCACGAACAGATGGACCGAAGGTGTTCGGCGCATGGATTGATGGACACGACACTTAGGATCTCACTTTGCAGGGGTCTCGAGGAAGTCGCTTGGCACCGCAATGATGGGAGTCGATACAAGATCAGATGACGAGACAACGGACACGGATATATTCGCTGTGACATACTCAGTCATGAGATTGCCCTCGCTCCTGCCCAGCTGAAGCGGTGTGCCATATAGATCCCATGTTGCGTCTAATTCCCAGACTGGGTATATAGCACTCCCTCTTTTCCACTGGTCCAACTGAGCAATTGTACATCCATCCCCATCCCGGAAAATTCTCATCGGACTCCGAGTCGGATCTAAGCGAACTTCCAAAAAAAGTAAACCAGTCTACGAACGACGTAACCCCCAGAGGATACAGAACCGAGGTGAAGCTTCAGATGGCCTCACACAGGGAGCCACACCGAGATGAGGGTTCGTACCCCGTTCGACGGTGGGAAGTATATTGTCTGTGTGTTTCTTCTGGCTACGAGGATGTCATGTCATTGACCTGACAGCATTGACAAAGATATGGGGACATGCTTACAGGCAACGCATCAGACCCCACCTTTCAAACTTGCGGTGGCAAAGCTCACATTGAGTGGTTCGAAGGTGGCGCGCCCAGGGGCCATGTGGCATCGGCTTAAGCCGGCTGTGGTCTCCTTGCGGTCACGCAAAGGTTCGCCACGGAACCCGCTGCAGTTTGCACAGGTTGCAGAAAAGATGGCGGGCACGACGTCAGAGATGGGCTCGGCCTCGACATGCCAATTCGTCCCCAAATTGATCGTAAATCTCATATAAAGCGCCGGTGCGTGATAGGGTTGTCCTGAGCTTCATACTTGGCCTCGAAAGTCCCCACGGCCATTCCAGTTACAGTCGGCGAAGGACAAACCTTTCGAATACGAAGGGTGTTTGAAAAGAAGGTCCTAAGTTTCAATCTAACTGAACGGAGACGAAGGCAAGAAGCTCGACGAGGATTGTGTATCCAAGCATCTGGCGTTGCTCAAGGGATGCCCAGCTGTCTTGGTTCCATTCACCTTGTCGAGACGCAGAGATGAAGTCTGGTCGTAGATAAGCTGTGCGTATTCCTGGGAGACGTCGAATTTCTTGGTCACCAAGTTAGGGATGTGCTTGCCAACAGGCATATCAGAATTGAGTTCGGCAGCGTGAATCTTTTGAGGAAAGATCTACATGAGCGGGGCATCAGGCAAGAAAACCTTACACATACATGTACGGAACGGCATAACGCCTTCCCAGAATGGAACGCAACATCAATCCCTGGTAAAGGTATGGTGGCAAATTGGCGTTCGAGCTTGATGTAACCTTCAGACATCTGCTGTGTCGAAGCACTCAGTCGCGACGTCACCAAACACCTTCTCCACGCCGAAAGTCTCCGTCAACTTGTACAAGTCAGCATACGGGCAGCTGGCGAGAAATAAACTCGCAGCGTACCTTGGCAAATATCAACCTTGTGAACCTTGAGATAATTCAGCACATTGGTCAAGGTTTGAAGTGCAACAAGCTCGTCAGCGCAGACGTATTGTTGGCCCTCGTCCCTGCACAAAAGTCAGACCCACGAGATGATCGATTTGACTAAAGACAGCATACCTGGACATCATAGTTCGCGATCTCGGGCAAGACTCCGGTACAGAAGGAAGAGCGGAGCATCCGAGTGGATGGCCTGCAAAGCACAGCCATTTCGAAGCCTTTGTAACGCATGTCGAAGCCTTTGTAACGCATGTCCTCGGGGGCGGCCTACTCCTTCACGAAGAGAGCGACCTGAGCAAATCAGGTAGCAAAAAGTAAGCCTGTCCGATGGCTAAACGTGTGCTTGGGTGTTCGGGCACTGTGATATAACCGAAGAGTGGAGGAGTTTTGACCTCCCCGTCCTTGTCCATAGCACTGTAGGTCTATCATTGACAGATGGCCCTTGATACCACCAAAGTGGATAGTCTTCTCCATGAGAATATTCTTGACGATTTCGATGATGGAAAAGTCGTACTTGGTATATCTGCTGTAGCGTCTTCTGCGGACCTCGCAGTGGCCCGTCGCTATCGCCTAGTTCCTCTGGGCACAGGGCATTGGATGAAATCTGATTGTTTTTGTATCTGTTAGTATTTGTATTGGAGCATGCAAACAAAGGACTTACTCTCGACTCGAAAAGTGACTTCTTTCGCACGTTTCGGAAGCTGAATCTCAGCCATGGGAGTCTGCATTGAGGGGCGAGGCATATTGAGAAGTGCAGAATCCCTGAACTTGGCTGCCATTTATACAGATAACTGCACCAAGGCAGCGGAAAGTCCGTCTCGTCGTGGATATCACGTTGCACGAATATCACAAGAAAAGGGGCTGTTGTAGAGTCAGACATAGTCTACCTCAAATCACCGTTACCTATAATAGAAATCAGACAACAGGCATGGCACGCGTTGTATTGGCAAGACGCCGTTATCACGCAACAAAAAAGGGTGCCTAACACATAAAGTCAGCAAGACAGCTGTGTTATTGCAATCAGGTCTTGTAAGCCATCAAATAGACTAGAGCGGGGAGGGGTCACATTTGCTTACAGTGATTATTTAGTAGTCACCGCCATATGGTTGATAAACAAATGAATACTTGTGTCCTGTTGAAGTGTTGATTAGAAATGAGTGACGGCAATGTAAATCAGATTTGCATAGCCTGTGCAGCACACAGGAGCTCATTTTTATTGGCCGCACATGACATCAGTTGATCCAAAAAAGGTTAAGGTTTACACTTTTAAGTTGAGGATGTTCTGTGATCGAAACGGGGTATGCGCGGCCATCAACCAGTGTGTCGATAATCGGGCCGAGAGAGAGTGCCTCTCAAAAAATTATATTGGCCTGGCCGCAAAATGTATACACGAGTCTCGGTTAATAATCTACTGACTAACATGAGCATAGTCAGCAAGGGTCCTCATGTCAACGGACTAATGACTTACATAACAAGAATACTTCATTTGAGTTGTCAAGTGGTCCAGATCGGAACATTTGCTTGTAGGCAAACTCTTTATCAATTATCGCGCTAGGGCATTGTAGGTGTGGGATTTGAGAACATTCTCCTCAACTAATACCAAAAAATAGTTAGTTTTTTTTTTTTTCACAGGAGGATGATGTCGTGCTCACCCCCTGCACCCGGTGCACTGCCTGGGAAGCCCCCATCCCCAGGGAATCCACATGGTGCATCCACCCCCTGCACCACCACCACCACCAGCAACGCCGTAGAGCTTTTGCATGATAAGGTTGGCAATCCCCTCGAGCTCCTTCTGCTTCCCCTCGTACTCGTCCTTCGAAGCATCTTGTGAGTTGTCAAGCCATTGGATGGGTCTCATTGATGGCGCCCTCCAATTTCATCTTGTCAACGAGCTTCTCGTCAGTGACAGAGTTGTGAAGATTGTATGCATATGATTCAAGACCGTTCTTTGATTGGACGCGAGCGGCGGCAGCTTCGTCTTCAGCTAGATAAAAGAGTATGGTGAGTGAAAATGTTGAACGCGAATGAACAAGACAAGTGTACCTTTACATTGCTCAGTCTCACTACGATTTCATCCTTCGACAAACAGCTCTTGTCATTTGCAATGGTAATGCAACTCGACTTCCTGGTTGTCTTGTCGGCAGCCGAAACATTGAGAATACTGTTGGCGTTGATATTAAAGGTGACCTCGATTCCATGAGGTGCGGGATGGATACCGGAGAGTTCGAATTTGCCGAGAAGGTTGTTGTCTTTAGTGCGCGCACGCTCACCCTCGTACACCTGGATGAGCACCCCGGGCTGATTGTCGGAGTATGTTGAGAATGTTTCCGACTTTTTGGTGGAGACGGTGGTATTACGTTTGATGAGGGGAGTCATGACACCAGCGGTTTTGATACCGAGTGACAAGGGGGCAACATCAAGGAGGAGATCTTATGTCTTCTCTGATGTATCGCCGGTGAGGATGGCAGCCTGGACAGCGGCACCAGAAGCAACAGCCTCATCAAGGTCGATGCTCTTGTCGGGCTCCTTGCCGTTGAAGAAGTCAGACACGAGTTTGACGATACGGGGGATACGGGTGGATCCACCAACAATTTGTCAATTTTAGAGTCGCGGAGGACCTTCTCAACAGGCTCGAGAGTACCCCGGAAGAGATCCTGGCAAAGCTCCTCGAAACGTGCACGGAGGAGAGAGGTGTAGAAGTCGATGCCTTCGAAGAGAGAGTCGATCTCGATCCAAGTTTGTGCAGCAGAGGAAAGGGTACGCTTAGCATGCTTGCATGCTGTGCGCAGATGACGGAGGGCACGAGGGTTAGAAGACAAGTCTTTCTTGTTCTTTCGCTTGAACTCCTGGACGAAGTGGTTTACAAGACGGTTGTCAAAGTCTTCTCCACCGAAGTGAGTGTCACCGGCTGTGGCCTTGACTTCAAAGACACCCTCTTCAATGATCAGAAGGGAGACATCGAAGGTTCCTCTACCAAGATCGAAGATAAGAACATTACGCTCGCCGGTGACTTTCTTGTCGAGACCGTAGGCGATAGCGGCAGCCGTGGGCTCGTTGATAATACGAAGGACGTCCAAACCAGAAATGGTGCCAGCATCCTTAGTGGCCTAACGCTGGGAGTCATTGAAATACGCGGGAACTGTGACGACGGCATTGTTGCAAATTGTGCCAAGATATGACTCAGCGGTCTCCTTCATTTTCAACAGGACCATGGCCGAGATTTCTTCAGGAGTCTAAGACGGGTTTGAACCATAAATCAGTACCGAGTGCAGATGTGCTCGTGTAAATGGTACTTACAAATTGTTTCTCCTCGCCTCGGTACTCGACCTGGATAGCAGGCTTGCCATCTTGGTTGACGACTTCGAAGGGGTAATGCTTTATGTCCGCTTGCACCTCAGGTTCAGTGAATTTACGATCGATGAGACGCTTAGCGTCGAAAACACTACAGATTACAAATAGTAATTTATCAGTCTAGATCGTCCAACGCTCAACTGTTGAGAGTTACTCACATATCATGGGGGTTCATTGCGACCTGATTCTTGGCAGCATCACCAATCAAACGCTCATTGTCGGAGAAGGACAGATAGGATGGTGTTGTGCGGTTACCCTGGTTGTTCGCGATGATCTCTACACGATCATTTTGCCATGCACTGACACAGCTGGAAAAAAAGGAGTGGTAAGTATCGGATGAACTTGGTTGCCAGACAGCGACACAGCTAAAGGTAGACGAAGAAATAGGGTCAGCATCAATACAGCATAAGACGAAAAACTCACGTGTAAGTTGGATCTGCAAATGTCTTGGAAACGGTTGGGGAGTGCGGACGACGAGACAGCATCGAGGTGCTGCTAGTAAAAATAATATCAGTAAGGTAAAATGAAAGTCCGATTCAAAACAAATTATGAAAATCACATATTGTGGAGGTTCATCGCGACCTCATTCTTGGCATCAATCACTCGTTGTTGAAGAAAGACATCAACTGGTGTCGTGCAGCTATCCCGGTCGTTCGCGATGGAATCATATTGCCAGACCAATACAACTGAATCAAAGCATCAAATCAGAATGACTGAGATGGCCTAACGGAAACTTACCAGTAAACCGCCCTCAGTCCGATCCGATAGCTTTGATAGAAGATTCTGATTATTGGGGGGTTATCTGGGGGTTGAAGGGAAGAACACAATTCGATGAGGTTGAGATAGGTGCATGGGGGTAGAGGCCACTCACCGTCTGATCCAATGATAAGGTGACGCGATGAAGGACGTTCGGTTTCGTACCGATTTAGGCGCCATTTAGGTATAAAAGCCGCGGCGGCTCGAAGCCACAAACAATAGGAGCCGAGCCATTTAGAGCCAGAGCCATAGAGGACATCACATCTCGTTTTTGGAAAGTCCGCCCCCGCCACTCCACCCCATCCGCCCTTTCCGCACAAAGTTGTATATCGGGCAGTTGGTTAACTGTACTTACATAAAATAGACTTTAGAAGAAAGGATTTACCATGGTTCTTCCGTTATCGATAGTCTGATTGACGATAGCCGTGGAGCTACTAGTAGGCCTGCTTATACTTCAAGTTGTGTTCTATGTAGGCTTGATATCCCTGTGTACTATGTCTGAGCTCAAGAACTTGCTGGCTCAGCTGAAGGCTCAATCAGATGTCTTTCATGGCCTCACAATTGGGAAAATCATCCAATTTGTTGCTTGTGCGGCCAGACTCAAGGACGACATCATTCTCACACAACCTGCAAATATCTCTGCATCTCAGGCTCCTGACCACCTCCCCCCAAGCATCAAGCACTTTCTAGGACAAGCATGTGATATCCCGGAGAACTATACTGATGCATGTTGGAATGCCTTCAAAGACACTGTGTGGAATGAAGGTAGCTCCTTGCAGGACGGCACAGAACACCATATTCGCAGGCATGGTTATGGACTGGGCATCAGTATGTACATATTCACACTGTCTATGCACTAGTAATAGAACTGGGAGCATTGCATCCAACCCGTAGCTTCAAGGACATTGTACCCACCTGCAGCACACCGACACATGTGCATGAAGGCCGGTTGCAATCGCACAGCAAAGGGCCTTACACTGAAGAAGGCTGAAGCTTGTACCGTTGTGCTGTATACCCTGAATGAGGGCTCATTGCTAGCATATGCTGTGCACTTATACTGCGAAGGCAAGCACTTCTGAGTTATTATGTGACGGTGCTAATCCCAACATTGAGCAGAGTGTAAAGTCAATTATCACCATAACTTCTCAGTTACACAGTGCAATGAAGGAGTCAATGAAGGAGTCTATGAACGCACCTATTATGACGAGAAAATTCCCGACATCGTCCAAATCAGTGAACACCGGTTCATTGAGCGGAAAGTTATTGATCTCTGGATCACACTGATGCTTGTGTCATGGTTTGTCTGTGCTGTGGTGCTTGCCCAGCTCGATGGCGCAGGCAATGTCATCCTAGGCAACAATGACCATCGCGAAGGCCCACCACTAAAGAAAGTTCGCGCACAGTTTAGCTGAAAGCGCAGCCACAACGAGCAGATATTTGTTACACCATGTGGGGAGATTGTTGCGAGGGAAACATTCTACAGTGCAGAGGCAGTGTCCACTGTTGTTGTAAGCATGCCATGTATGCCGATGCACATTCTCGCATTTTAAGCACACAGGAGATGATCATTCGGACGTATCACATCAATAGTCTCATGCCGAACCACATCTTCTTTGACGATAATTGCACCCTCGGAAGAATGGTTAAAGATAACCCGATCTTCAAGAATGTTGGCCTTACGGTGGATGTATTCCATTTCACCTGTAAGCAATCTGTGCGGCCGCAGTCGCTGCATGTGCGCGTGGGAGATGCCATGGCGGATGTGGAATGATTTCAACACTGTTTGTTGACTCCGTGATTAGTGGTCAAGCGCCGCATACTGAAATTGATGTTAAGCAAGAGCATGACATTTGCAGATATAATAGACGACCCACAATAGTACATAATGTATAGTAGTCACCTTGTAAGATAAACGAAAGAAGTTTAAAGGATGGCGAGCATCGGCGGGACAAGGCGAACAGCTTTCACATCTAACCAACACGGGTGACACAAAACTTAAGTGAAAACTTGAGTGTGCGGTGTCCTGGGAAGCTGAATGGGGTACAAGAGTTAACAGGGAGGTATATTTGTGTTGTACAGAAGAGGAAAGACTGTATTGCGCACACGGGCGCGAGGGGTATACGAGAGAGGAAGAGACGGAAGTTGATGTGCTGGCCGAATCGGTACAGAATTCCTAATTGGGCTGCCGAGTGGCGGCGGGGCGGCGGGGCGGAAATTCCAAATGTGAGATTTTCTGGAGCCATAAGGAGCCATAACGTCAGCTTGGCTCCGCTAAAATCGGATACCAAGGGAGCTCCTACAGTGCGTTGCATTAATTCGTGCAGTCGTGCGTTTTGAGAAAATTCCAAAAAGGACCGACCTCGCAGTTATTAGTCCTAACTAGGTACCAAATGAGTGACAATCCGTCACGCTGCCATCAGTCAAACATGGCACCGTTCATTACCGTAGCAATGCGTGAAGCTATAGTTCGTTGGCGTTTTGAACAACACATGACTGCTCTCCAGATTTCTGTTCTTGCTGGCTGCTCAGAGAGAGCAGTTTACAAAGTTCTCCGGCTACATCGGGACTATGGTCAGATCACAAATCCCTTTACTCGCAGCAGGGGTCGTCCTCGCACCCTTGACAATGGCGATGTTGAATACATACACGCTTTGCTCCAAGCTAATCCAGCACTATATCTGGATGAGCTACAGGAGCAGCTCCTTTCTGCGTGCAACTCTTTCTCGCGCTATTCGGACTAATAACTGCGAGGTCGGTCCTTTTTGGAATTTTCTCAAAACGCACGACTGCACGAATTAATGCAACGCACTGTAGTTTGTAAAGACCGAAGGAAAAAATTAAGACCGAACTGACCGAGATGACCGAGTGAAAACACGTGATCGGTCTCCCGCTTGCACAATCTCGTTTATTGTTCTTAATGACGGACACGGCTATTATGCTCGGATTTGAGGCATTTAATAGCCAATAAAAACTATTTCCAGCTGTTACTGACTGGTTTAGTTATTTTTAGAACTGTACCCTGTCTTGGACGCTTTTGGGGGGGGGTTTCCATTCAAAGAAGCACCTCTCCCACTCTGCATCATATCAGGAGAAAGAGCAAAAAAGAGGTCACTCAGTTTTTAGTTTTTATTAAGAGAGGGTGAATCCAAAGCCACATGGTGAGGTAAAAATGGACAAAGCTGGTGTCTACAGGACCTGAAAAAAGTGAAAGGAGGGGGGAGGGTATTTACAGGAAGCCAAGCAGCGAAAAACAACCTGAACGGGAGTAAACATCAACTGACAGTGTTATGTACTAGCTACATGATAGAAAATGTCTCTTGCGGGGGCTATAGGAAAGAAATGAGCTAACCAGTGTCAAGACCAAGGGAAATGGTCTGCCATATGACTCACCTGCCATTTGCTGAGCTTCTGGTGCACATTATTCATATAGGTAAAAGCCTAGGACCCATGCTTGAAGCTCAGAATGGATAGCTTAAGTAAGGGAGGGAAAAGTCGGTCAGATTCTGCAAGACCTGAGGTTTAATTAGGCCTCAAGCAGTTGAAAAATTAAATCCAATATGTAAATTGCATCCACAAGGGTACCGCGAGACAAAAGCAAGTGTGTCTACAAAGACGAGAGGTGCGTGGTGCCAGCGCGAGATTAGATAAATACTCAGTTAAGCTTGTCAGGGAATCAGTCGATTGAGAAAGCGAGGAAAAGTTTTCCGAGGTAGAGGATTGGCTGTCTGCGGTCTCTGTCTCTGTCTCTGTCTCTGTCTCTGAGTCGTTTGGGGGTGATTCTGATATGTTGGGTGGAGACGTTGCGAATCTCACTCTGGTCACCAGATGGATCGGCGTCTATGGGTCTCGACGTCAGAAGCTGGAATGATTGGCGCCTGTCGTACACATCCGTATCCGTATCTACTATCTTACGACCGTTAAGTCCGTTCGCCCGATCCCGAGACCATCCCGAAGAGGTCTCTCCCTCATCCGACCCTTGGACCAGGATCCACTGATCCACCAGGCAACGCGAGATAGACGTGCGCGAGACAGCTGGTGAGCAAAGCAGATTCCATTTTTGGTAGTACATATATTGCTAGCCAGCTCCCGTGTGAATGTTGTATTATGAAGCATTACGGAAGTTTTCAGTTTGTGCATAATGACGTATGATCACGCAGATCTAGATCTAACACATAATTGGTGTATGTCACAGTGCCCAACTCATTGAACAGAAGCTTGTGGCGCAAACTCCAACTTGCGATCTTGAAGATACCGTTCAAATACCGTTTGCGAGACTGCAGGTTTGGAGTGCTGTAAAATTTATCCCGCCAGCAAGATGATTACCGGGACTATCTTATATTGAGTTTTCCCGGGATAAAAATGACGCTAGGAACAGCTTTACGACTGCCATGGTATGTGACAGATGAAAACCCTGGGTGGCTTTTACCCAGCCGTGGGAAAAACCCTTGCTTCAGGAACGCGAAAAATGACGTTCGAAAACCCTTGAAATGACTGATTTTCCTCCAACAGGGCGACAGAAGAACCCAGCCCGTTACCGAGTCACGCGAGATAGTTGCCTAATCCAGAACCGGGTGGGAACGAGCCTACGAATACTCGTACTTCCTTCGACTCCAACAGCATCTACCTACCATGTCTGCTTCTCCCGCTAGTGCCGCCAGTTCTGTCCACCCTCCGCGTCCGAATCCATCGGGTCTTGTTGTTAGAACTTCAGTTAGCAAGTTGCCTAGGTCTACTGGACCCCGACATTCTCCGCGTTTGCATGATTATGAGAAACTTAATTCAGCCCGAAGTTCTGGGTTAGGTGCGAGCGCTTAACTCGTTTTTTTGCAATGAAGTGATTAATGACACTACCCAAGATCGAACCACCCTTCGCCATTCGCGCATCTCGCAAATGAGGCCAGATCTCGAACGAACATCGCCGAATTTAGTCAGTTCAGTGCTTAGCTGTTGCACTACCAACATCTAACATTGCACCTGTAGCAATGTTATTACTGCAGGCAAGGTGGTCGAATAATTCACTGCATTAAATGCGGTAGAGCGGCTTGTGTCTCATCTGGACCGATGATTCTTTGCTTGCCTGAAAGTGTGGATGAATCCAAGTGGGAATGCTGGGAGTGCACTGAGCGAACGGGCCAAATGTCGATTGTATGTGTTGTCTAATATGCCTCTCTTCCATTCACTGTCAATTATGCGGTTTAGTGTAATCCGCCGTCGATTGCAAGTGGCGGCCGTGTCACAGCGGTCGACACTTCTGCCCTTGTATTCCTCAATGTTTATCTAGACGACCGTATTGAGCGTCATGCGGTCAACTTTTTACAGAGCATTATTGAAAGTCGTTACTTGGGAGCGGTATGTTTATGACACTTACCCAACTGCCCTTCTAATTTGTCCACCGTCAAGGAAAGCCACTTGAAAATAATCGATGTCCCTTTTACCCATCTGGGCAATGAAACTCGAGAGCTGAAGGTCAAGCAGCAAATTATTCAGAGTTTTGCGAGGTATATATTACTTGACTCTCGAGAGTTCTGATCTGATTGGACCTTAGGGAACGAGATTGTCGATTGGTGTTCACTATCCACACTCATTCGGATCCTGGTACCGGCTTTCTTCAGTGGAGTCCAAGGGATATGGTATCTTTTACGGAGGTGAGTTCAATGATGCAACATCTCAACTGTTTCTGAATAGACCATCACATTTGCAGATTGTTGAGCATGTTTTGGGCACCACAGCTCTGTCCGATTTCACCAATAGTCTCCTTTTCTTGGTAACCTGCGGTGGAGTCGTCGATCACTGTTTGCAGGATATCCGAAGGTGGAGGTGAGTTGTGATGCAGTCTATTCATCTCCGACCTAGTTTAACTTAACCTCAGCAATAACAAATTCCGTGCCGTCATCGCATTTAAAGCCCCTAACTTGGATGCGAGTGAAGCAACCTGTGCTTTCTTGAAGCCTGTTCTGGTTTACCATCTTTTTGAGAAGCACCCATTAATATCAGCGGTGCAGAGAGCCCTCTCAGAAGATTTTTTACGACACACTGACATTTATGTTGCGACGGATGGTCGAATAACTCTCCTGCGGAATGCACCTATGCGATCAAGGCCCAATGGTTTAGACATATATTGTTGCGGTCAAGTCCCCAAATATCAAAACCATGGCAAAGTTGCTAATGTGGTTAGATATCTATGCAAAAGCCCAGCACATATTGGTGGTCGTTACTTAAAAGTTGTCCTTGAAAACCCACACCATTTTGTCAGCATTCCAATAGTGACCGGAGGTCGGTTTCGTTACATGATGAAGATGTTAGAGGAAATTGTCTAGTAGTTTTGGAACCGTCTGTTCACCTATTGCACAAACTTATTTCTACTTTCTTGGAAAATACGGTTAACAGGAAAGCTTCGCCATAATAGTTAGTGGTGTAGACAATGAAACAGCAGTATGGTAAACAGAATATTCCCGCTACCTCTAGGGGTAGTGGGTCTTGTAGTGCAACAGGGTACTGTTTTTGGCGGGGAAAGTGAAATTCCACACGGAAGGCTGTGCATTCCTAAAAACTACATAAGAGCTTTGCGTATAGCGTTTGCCGCGTGACCTCTCGCGCCCGGAGGGAGCTCCCACTTTGAAGTTAAGCAGGCTGGAATACTCGAATGGACGCATGCCGGGGTAAGTGGGGGCTCTAGCTTCATTTATGATGAAAGTTTTGAGCCTACATCAGATGATAGGAAATACAGCCTTTGCAGTGGGCATGTATGTATTTTTACTTCATAATGGTATTCGTAGCCCATGCAAGTCAATATCCACACATCATACCCCCACCCCATTTCAACAATTCAACTTCAACCATATTCCCCCGACACAAAAACAGAAAGATATGAAACTAGCTATATAAAAAATGCTAAATTGTAGTTGAACATGATTTAAAATGTTCATGAAAGAAGAACACAATGATGTGATATGCATAAACAACAATGGCGTAAATAGAAGGACTAATATTAAAAAAAGCCTAACTATCGTGAGTTGACCAGCACGCTCTGATATTTTAACAGGATTGTGCCAAATGGACAGTGGTTCTTCGTCGCACCGGATGCGGATCGTCAATATTCGTGGATCGATAACTGAGATGGCAGCTTCATATGCAGCCCGTGCTTCGGATGCGGTCGGACGATCCTCAGGATTATTACTCATCATATGATGACAGAGTTGAATAAACATAGCAAGGTCCGGGTACGGCTATTTATAAGTAAGCATAGTAACCACCTGCATAACTAGATCCTCACCTGAATGACTTTAAGTATTGTATAGCCAAGCTGATAGACATCAGCCTTAAAAGGATTGTACGGGACAGTATCAGAATGTTCAGGGACATTTTTGACTTGCCCATACTTTCCCAGAGCAAGAGCATCATTTTGTCCAACGTGATACTGGGCGGATAATCCGAAATCAATGTAATAGTAGTCGATTGGAGCCACAGCACAACGATTGCGCCATGATATAATATTGCGACATCCATCGTGCGTCCATGGTCGAACAAAATGTGAGCCTTTGGGTACTACAGCGGATTCATCCATCATGAGATTGAATAACCCAATATCGCTAAATGGGGTAGGAAATTGGAGTCAAGTTAAACTAATGAATTAATGACCATACCGATGAGCTATACTGTGCTCATGCATGAACTCGAGACCCTGGAGAATGACCATAAGCAGATATACCCAGAGCGGCAACCAAACACAACTTACTTGAAGAAGCTGACGCAAAGCATCAATTACTTCACCTCTACAATGAAACCGTGGTTTATTGAACACACGAAGATATGGCATGACGAGCAGTATGTGATCATTGTCGGAGGGGACTGAAATAACTTCAACGAGGGGAACTGTTCTATTGCGCGGATCAGAACGCAGCTGAGATGTTGATAAATATAAGGCAATCTGATGTTCATTTCCCTTTGCGAGTATGTATTTTAGCACGACCCTTGAGTCATCTTTGATCCGTATGGCATCTAAAACATTCCGTTTCTGCACGGAAATAACGAGCAAGGATCATCAGTTATAGCGAATGTACGGACTAAAGGTATTCACTTACTCGAGGGATACAACTATCCTCACAATGAAAGTATTTCACCTGACTTTTAGGTTGCAACCATGATGGTTTCCATTGTGGGTCATATCTGGGGCGAAGTTGGTAGCCTCGACGCAATAGAAATGGCTGCAGTTGAACCCAGAAGTGTTCATGGGGTGCCAAAGAACCGTCAGCCATGATAGAGAAGTACTTACACGTCAATCTTCTCACGACCTTCTCCCGCAGGTTACCGGAATTTCTACTCTGAAAACTTGCTGGAAGAGGGTCGATGCTTCGCACGGCAAAAACTCGTCCTTAAGTCTTGGGTGATAAGTTACTCTTATATATTTGTTACTATTATCACAAATAAATAATGACATATTTAATGTGTATTCTGTCCCAAGATGGTGAACTTGCAAGTTTACGGCCTATTTTACTGAGTGTTATTTTCTGTGACAGATCACATTGCCCACACCTGATCTTCCTCCAAAATATTTTGATTATCTAGTCTAATTAAGTTTTACTATACATACACAGTAAATAATTGTGGAATTTGATTTTGTCTATTGTTCTGTTCCCAAGCATGTGTTTGCAAAGGATAATTGGATAATTGATTGGAGAAATAAAATCCGCTATCAGGAATTATTCTAATTATGAATGAGGTAAAGACTTAGAGGCAAATAAAAATTCTGATTCTGTAATCACTAAAAAAGTGCTTTTGGATATCTCCCTCAATTATGACCTTGGGGCTACAATGATGAGACAAAGGCCTACAATGCCAGCGTGATCAAGAATTTTAGTGTGAGTAAAATTAAGATGGCAGTGTGAGTTTGTGTTTCAATTGATTATTTTCAGGAGAAATAAGTGATTACAGAATCTGATTTTGTATTCACCTCTTGACCTGGTTCATAATTAGAATAATTTCCGAGAACAGAATTTAATTATTTCTCTCATTGACAATCTAATTGTCCTTCATGAATGCAAACAAATTATGCTTAGCGGATAAAACAATGGACAAAATCAAATTTTGGAAAGACTTGTTTACTATAAACATATAGTAAACCTTAATCAGGCTACAGTCACAGACAACCAAAGGCCACATAAGTCATACCTCTGCAATTACAGTTTAAGGGAAAATCAAGTCCAGAAACAGACACAGCTGGCCTGAAAACCTTTAAAATTGCTTTCAACTGAATTTTCCCATGATATTTTGAGGACTGCCAAATTTCTGGTCAAATCATCAATATAGTATACTTGATTATTGTGGATTAACTTGAAATGCAGACACATACAATTAAATATGAGCTGTATACCATGAAATTCATCTCCTGCCATGTAAAATCATCAGGAAACCAGCATGTGGTCAGTACCAATATGGAAAGCTTTTTACAGGTCTTTAACAGTCTTTACAGCCTAACATTTTACTGATGAATGAAACACATAGCTTTGACGTCATTGTAGTAGCAAATGAAAATGTAGTTATAGTTATGGGCATTAACATAAGTATAATTTTTTTTGTACAATTATTATTGTATTTACCAATACTATTTGCAAATAGTGACCATGGCAAAACTGTTTGGGGTCAGTTCTGCCAACTGCCAGGCAGAACAGAAATATCCAGAAATGGAAAAACTTGGCAGATATATATGAAGCCTTTTCTTACTATCTTCTATACCCCCAACAGCTGGCAAAATATATTCCAGCTGATTTCACAATTTCGAAAATATTGCAGAATATCTGCCCTTACTGACTCTGATTGACCATAAATGGAAGTGTGTTTGAGACAAAAAGCTAAAACTGTTAGCCTTCCATTTATAATGTCATTTTAGGTCAGGCTTGGACGAAGAAAACATTCCAAAATCACTGAAACATGATAAATGGCACCAAAAGTGCCATATCAGGGTTATGTACTAGTATTCCCACGCATTTTACTGAGAGTTCTGCCAAGTTTTGCCCCAAGCTTTCTGCCAAAAGCCAGGCAATTGCCGTTTGGCAAAACCAACTGGCGAAACGGCAGAGTTCTGCCAACAACACTAGTTACATCGCAATTTAATTCAGAATTAAATTGCGATGTAACGTTCGGTGAATAGCAGAGTGACAGCCCTTCCGGCATTTCGGCATCCAAGCCCATGGACCGAGAAATCCAAATCGGTTCAGTTGTTCCTGATCGACCCCGTGACTAGTGGTCAGCTGATGCCGCAAAGTCCAAATGTTAACTATTTAAGGCTTAACACAGCAAATAGCCCACAATAAGAAAGATATTCCCTCGAACGATCGGTTCGCGAGATCCTCAAGATCTGGCAGAGGGCTCGGATTAAAGACGATTCCTTAGTTAAAACTAAGGACTCGTAATTTGCTGGATGCACATAGATGCGCATCGACGAATTATATCGGGATTGACACAGATAATAGCCGAAATTATGTCCATGACTGAAACGAAAACTGTCGAGACCTGTGACATTAGAGTGTATCTGCTACGGAAAAAAAACGTTTTCGGCTACCCAAAATTGACAGAGACTAGTCAAATCACCTCAACCACGGCGGACCGCGGTGGATATGACTTGTCCGCATATGCATTAGCAATCCTTGTACATATTTACAATAGTTTAATTAATATGGGATGCTTACATATCCTTCCACATACTTAAAATCTGCAAAACAATAGTTGATGTCCGCATATGCAATGAACAATTGAAAATATGAAAGGCCCTCATACTTATTTTCAATTGTTCATTGCATATGCGGACATCAACTATTGCTTTGCAAGTTTTAAATGTGCGGAAGGATATGATCCCCATATTAATTAAACTATTGTAAATATGTACAAGGATTGCTGATGCATACTGTATGATTTCGATCTATTCGGTAGTCACGCGTGACATCGACCACATTTCGGTTTTGGTAAGGTCGTCCGTGACGCGTGACTCTCTGTAAAAGTGAAAATTCAAGTAACCGTCCAGCAAAAGTCTTGTGAAAGTCCAGTTTGACTACAACTTGACTTTTTTCCCATTTTTGTGCATTTGCCTGACTAGACCTTGACTATGGATGTCAAACTATAGTCATCTAAAAGTCGGATGGCCTCGGACCTATTGGACACATTTTTTCTGGTCAGTCAGGCATTGGTCAGGCATATGTCAAGTGTACGTCGGGTGGTCGTCGTGCTTATGTATTATAAATATTACCAAAAAAAGCGTTTTATTGGATAAATTGATTATATTACAATGCATATGTACATGAGTATGGGGGGCTAAATATGTATTGACTGGGAGGTAGAGGAAGATAAGCAGAGGCATACCCCATTGCATCCCATCACTCTGCTTCCCTCATCTTCCATTCCTCAGCATCTCTCACCTTTGATCAGAAGAGGCTAGACAGAACAAACCAGAGAGCAGAGAGGGGGCAGAGGGAAGCAGAAGGGGGCCAGGAAGCAGGGGCCAGGCAGGACAAGAGGGCAGCAAAGAGAGTCAGAGAAAAGAGAGTTAGAGAGAAGGGAGCCAGACAGAAGAAGAGCTGCACAGATAGGCAAGAGAGCAGAGGGGATGTTCCTGGTGTAGGAAGAGTGAGCAAGAGATGAAGATGTCAGAAGAGAAAGAGCACTTACTTTGGCATGCAGAGGCTAGAGGGAGGTGGTGGTTGGAACAAAGAGATGACTTAGTGAAATTTTTCACGAAGTTTGCGACGTACGCGTACTTCTCGATGGTGGTATCCAAGTCCTCGGTTCACGTGATGGCATTGTTGACCAATCGTTGACTATGGACTGACTGGATTTCGGTCACAATGACTCTGCGTGCCTTGGCGTGATATATTTAGCAACATCTGGACAATTAGCCGACTTTGAGAAGACTTTAGGAAGACTTTAGAAAGACTCTACCTGACTGTACTTGACTTTTCACTTTTACAGAGTGTCACGCATCACGGAGGGGTCTACCGAATGCCTATTTCGTCACGGTTGTCCATTTTAGGTGAAATACGGTGAAAAAATGAAAATTTTTGACGGTTAACAATCAAAATTTGCGCCTTGGGTTTCTTCCGGCCTTTGGCCCCCAAATGTGCACCAAAACCATGCCAAATCACCTGTGTAACATGACTTAGTTGCCTTATTAGACTAGGCCTTGATAGCCGTGGCTGAGCCTAATAAGGCTCGAAGTCTTAATCCTCGTACCTGTGGATCCCACACTCACCTTCCTATTAGAGGTGGTAGCACGTCGATGCTCCCAGGCTAGTTAGAGTGAAAACATGTTAAATCAGGCATACTGCAATAACTATTGCTTATAGGTTGCATAGACTCAGAAGATTTTTGAAATCTAGGTCCCTATGGTACGCCCAGAATGGCAGGTACCGGCAACGAGTGAAACTAGTGTTGCCACGGCGCGGCTTGACTCGGCTGTGGCTGACTATTGCCGACTTTCTTAAAACGTCAGCTTTGAGCCGGAGCCAAGCGGGGCTAGTAATGCCGACTATGACTTAATTTGGCTTGGTTATGGCTGAAGTCACGGCTTCGAGCCAAAAATGGATAACTGTGATAGCACTCGCTTCATCTCATAGAACTACACAAATATAAAGTAGTTACATATCCTACCATGACCCAAGTCAATACAATAGTGTATATAAGCCCTGTTCAAAGCTGCAATAAAAGAATCCAAATCATCAGGCAGGTTTGTATTGTGGGCTGCCTCCGTCTCAGCCAACTCATCATCCCAGCTCGAACCAGCTGTAAAATCCAAAAAGCAGCCCCGTCGAAAGGAGAATTTGAGGAGTTGGAGGGCTTCCATCAGCTCCGGAGAGATACGGCTCCGTCGTGCTGTCATGGTTTCTTTGCCAGATGAGAAAACCCACTCACATGGTACGGATGAGCCCTGAATAGGCAAAACATCCATCGCAAGACGAAACAGGGTGGGATAACGAAGCTGATTCTCCTAAGAGCCTTGTGTCAGCACGTATTAGCCAGCCAATTGCAGATTTCATACCTGCCAAAAGTTCAGGCTGCTTGTTCCTTTACTTGTGTCCTTGGTGTGGTAAGACACGTGTCCAGGATCCATGAGCAGGATGATGAAACCGATAGCTTTCAAGAAGGCGGCAAGGCCCTTGCCACGATGAAGACAAATACAGAGCCAGAGAGGTTTCAGCACCTCGTCGAATGACTCGATACCGTATGGCGCCGCTGCCTCCGCCAGTGCTGCCAATCCAAGAGCGGTCATCGTCCGCACCTTCTGCTGCTCGTCGGATAGACCATGCGCAATGCAATTTACGAGGTTCCGTAAATGAGGCAAGACTGCACAGCTCATCATGATTGCGATCTGTTGAACGATACGAATGCCGGTGTGACGAGCCTGCCATGACTTCTTGCTGCGACAGACAGCCCTGAGGAAGGGAAGGAGCGAAGGTATGCCGAGCCCAGATGCTACGACCGAGAATGCACGAGCGGTGGTGTTGCGCACATACTCATCCGCGTGGTCAATATCTGGTCGCATCGTTGAGATCATGTGAGCAAGACTGGCGGCTTTCGATAAATTTGAAATGATCTCGCGGCCTTCGACACGTGCGTAGTAGTCCTCGTCGATGAGTAAAGGTTCAATGACGACAAGAATTTTGCGGACGTAGGGACGAACGAGGTCGTCAAGCTTGTAGAGGACCCGGTCAATGACTTTGACGAGTAGATGGCGCTCTTGGTCCTCCAGTGTGCGCTCCATCAGCAAAGGGAGAATTTTGTTGAATAGTGGGCCTGCACCGAACTCTCGAGCTTTGTCGGTTATCTGTCTGAGTGCCGTCTTACGAACGGGAGGGGTGCCGTTCTTGATCTTTAGAAGGAGTCGCATAATCTTGCGCTCCTGCATCTCGTCCACTGAGAGTTCCGTCTCGTCCTCCTCCTTCAAAATCTTGGCGAAATATTGCGCATCCTCGGCTTTGAAGAAGGCAAGGTTTCCAACACCTGGAATCTCGGTTGGCAAGTCTGGCGCAAGCCCCGCAGCAGCCGCTGCTGCTGCTGCATCTGACCCATCCTGAATTTGAGAGCCGCCGACCTCTGTGACGGGAGTGGCCATGAGTTTCCATAGTGGGGCGACCATGGGAGCATATCCGGGAGGAGGTGTGACGATTGAGTAACCAGAGGAGGGAAGGACAGCGTCGAGTTCTTCATCAGTCAGGTAGCGATTATGCTTTTCCTCTTGCATGAACCCGGGAGCATTCATAATGATAGGTGTCATTGGAACATCGGCCATTCCATTGGATGAGACGGGTGTCTGATCCCATCGAGAACGCTTAGGCGTCTCGCCAACACTGACATCTGCAGGTGTAGCATCCCAGCGAGAACGACGTTTTTTTGGAGCAGAAGCCTCGAGGTTTTCCTTCGACCACTCACCCGAGTCCTGCTTGTTGGGATCAGCATTTTCGTCGGTTGGTTCCGAGACGTCCCAACAACGTTTGCGCTTTGTCCCAGATGAGGGCTCTTTTGGCGATTGCTTGGCAGTGGCTAGTTCCCTCGCCGCAGCATCAATCTCAGCAGCAGGTGGTGTCTTATCCAAGTCCATCTTCATCTTTCCTTCTTCTCTGTCCTTTCTCTCCTTCTCCTCGATAGCCCGCTTCACCCTGGCTTCCTCGTTTTCCAACCGTGCCAATCTCATCGCATCTTTATACCCTCCCTCTACTTCTTTCCCATCCTCTATCTGCTTGAAAGCATCTGCACTCTCCTGAGCGACCCGACCGTACTTGCGGTTATGATATTCGGACTGCCGTGACGCAATTTGCCGCTGCGATTTCGTCTCAGCAAATGGATCGCCGACGTTTTCTTCCTCTGCGAGATCTGCAAACTCCTGAAGAACGTTTTTGGGTGCTATAAATGAATCTTTCAACCTAATTAACAGCCTGAGGACGATTAGAACACATACCAAGGCTTGATGAGCAATGAGGAGGGTCTGCAACACTTGCGATCGCCTGCGTTTAGCGATCAACAAACATTGTCCAAATCGAGAAGAAAGCTATGGTTCCAGCCGCTTAAAGCCGGCTCAAACCGCTTTGGTCAAAAGCCGAGTCGTTGCAGAGCCACAACCGTCGGCACAGCGCGGCGCGGCCCCAATATGACTTAACTTGGACGACTCGCGACTTTGGAGCCGAGCCGTGGCAACACTAAGTGAAACCGATGCGCGTCGCTCGTTGCCTTCCTCTTTCGGCAACATATCCCGATCGTTGTCTCCCAAACAGGCAACTTGCTGCGCGCCGCGTCG
>KN833090.1:37911-55296 GCA_000827315.1 Piloderma croceum F 1598 | reverse complement strand
AGGTCCCAGGTGAGTCATATGCCCCCTCCCCCTCACCGATGTTTTTTGACATTTTGGCATGTCTTACTGTTAATGTAGGGCATGCTACCTCTCGTACTATGCTCCTATATTGCGCTTCTGAGGTCCCAGATGTGCTGGAGGAGTCAGCTGACTCTGGTGAGCAAGTTCTGTCCCCCACCCCTGCTTGTACCCTCTCATTGACCGCTTTTCAAGTCCCCCCTGTCTCCCAAACTCACTGTAGACGAGGGGAGATGTTATGCGACGAAATGCGAGAGGGTTTTGAGGTGCTGGGATGATGGGAAAGGTCATAGGTGAGTCATATGCCCCCTCCCCCCTCACCGATGTTTTTTGACTTTGTAGCATGCCCATGGGACATTCTTGGGCATGCTACCCCTTCTTTTAGGTCTTTATGTTATGTATTTGAAGTCTTATTTGCATTCCAGATGCCAGGTGAGTCATAGCACACTGCCCTGTTAACATCTTCTCATCCCTCCTTCCAGTTCTCCTCATTGTACTGCAGACCCTCCCCAGGTACATGTCTCATCCCCCTACATGTTCCTACCTTCCCCATCCATCATCTTACTTCTTGGATGCCTCTAGACTCAGTACCCCCCATAGCAACCCCCTTCCCCTCTGCTATTTCGCTTTTTTGACTCCTAGGACTGTTGGATTGCTTCCAGATTCTTCCATATACCTCACCCCCATGTATATACATAATCTCTCACAGCTAATCAATACTACTGACCGCTTTTTTCATCTGTAAATAATTTTGCTAAGGTTCACTTGGTTGGTATACAGTCATCCAGTTGTGTAGGTGGCTTAAAAGTCGTCCTACATGCACATAGAAACATTACATATATATATGAACAAGACCACAACAAGAAATAAGCGAAAATATGAATATTTGATGAAATAGTTGAGCTCATTGTTGAGCAACGGCGACGAGAGCAAAGCCGACGCGGCGCGCAGCAAGTTGCCTGTTTGGGAGACAACGATCGGGATATGTTGCCGAAAGAGGAAGGCAACGAGCGACGCGCATCGGTTTCACTCGTTGCCGGTACCTGCCATTCTGGGCGTACCATAGGGACCTAGATTTCAAAAATCTTCTGAGTCTATGCAACCTATAAGCAATAGTTATTGCAGTATGCCTGATTTAACATGTTTTCACTCTAACTAGCCTGGGAGCATCGACGTGCTACCACCTCTAATAGGAAGGTGAGTGTGGGATCCGGTGCCAGCAATACCACCAGCGGTATCGCTCAACTTTTCACCAAGTTCCTTCATTCCCGGAGGGGAAATTTTGTATATGGGTACGTGGCGCGTCACCGTGGCATCGGCACTGCGCGGCCTCAATCGCATTTCCTTTTTCGGGCTCTTTCCGCGGATCCGCTCGTCGTGGCTATGCCTTGCGCTCGCTATTGGCGCACAGACCTGGTTGGTGGCTATGCAGCCTCCCGTGCTGTCAACTGGGGGTTGCAGTAGGCTACTACAGGGCCTCCCTGCTGCCTCTTTTCTATATGGGATACATTGACCATGCATCAGAGGGCATGCTTGAATATTTGTACGCTTTGGGGGGGCCTATTTTTCACAGTAGATAGCAATACATTACCCTTGCCCTGGCAGCTGATTGCACCAAAGAAAGCTGTCAAATATTATCTATTCAATGCTATAAATATGTATGTACACATGTAGATGAAATAAGATATAAATGAGCACAAAAAAGCGTCCATAAATGGCCCAAAAAAGCGAAATGAGGGGTAGGGGGGAAGGTAGGTAGGTAGGGGGGATGGGATGGGCCAGGCAGGGGTAAGTGAACATGGTAAAACAATACTAGTGAGTATATAAGGGTGGGGGATAGTGCTGGTAGCATTGGAATAGCCATAGAAAGTGTTAAAAAAGCGAAATGGGGGTAGGAGGGGCAGGTAGAAGCAGGGGGATGGGATGGACCAGGCAGAGTTAAGGAGACATGGGAAAACAATGGTAGTGAGTATGTAAGGGTGGGGAATGGTGCTGGTAGCAGGGGAACAGCCATAAAAAATACCAAAAAAGCGAAATGGGGGGTAGGGGGATAGGGCTGGTGTGAAACAGAAAAGGGAGGCTGGGTAGGTGTAAAAACATCGCTGGTGGATGTGAATGGGTGTAGAATAATGTAGAAACAGAAGAAAACAAGTTGGGAACAAAGGGGATGAAGATATGGAGAGGGGCAGGAGGGGGCAGGGGTCAAGGGGTCAACTCAGACTCACCTGGCCAAGGGGGTACCTAGAGACCCTAGGAATGCATTTGGCATAACTAGGGGTGCCTAAACGAGAGGTTATAGGCCCCAGGGACAAGCATAGATGTCAGTATACCCAAAAAAAGCGCCAGGGGGTAGGGTACTCACCTGGGACCTATCCCACCGCTTAACCACCTCCAACCCATCAACAAAACCTTCAAATATATCCTCATAAGAGACATGGGAAGTTTGGTAGCCCTAGGATGAGAAATAAGCGGTCAGTGGTCTGATCTGGTAAGGGGGTGGGGAGGGGGTACTCACTTTGATCTCTGCAGATGTGCCAGACCATCTGGGACACCTGGTATGGATTACTGGACACCATTGGAGGTGGGGGAAACACTGAGTGCATCTGAGGGCAGCATGGGTGGGTCAGTATAGCTGGGGGGATATGCTGGGAAGGCAAACATGGGGACAGGCTTACCAGAGCATTCCAGGACTCTCCAAATGCAAATAACTCCTACCATAGAGCTGGTAGATAGGTACTATAGCCAAATAATTCCACCAGGTAGCCTGGATGAAGAGAGGGAGAGGTGACCCTGCAGCTGGTGCAAAAGCACAGAGATTGCAAGTTTACAAGCTAACCAGACCATGAAAAAGCGTACAGAAAACTAGAAGAGGTGGCCTATGGATGCCCAGATGCAATGCAGAAAAGAGGTAGAGAAAGCAGAATGTAGTTGTCGCAGGACGTCAGAATGTATGGTCAAGAACAAGTGAAGCAGTGCGAGAACATGAAGCCTAATGCGATCAACTTGTGATCGGCTTGTACCTTCATGCTCTAACAGAGGTTCCATGGCTTCCTGCGACAACCACACCCTCTTACCAATAATCAGAATCTTCTATCAAAGCTATCGGATCGGACTGAGGGCGGTTTACTGGTAAGTTTCCGTTAGGCCATCTCAGTCATTCTGATTTGATGCTTTGATTCAGTTGTATTGGTCTGGCAATATGATTCCATCGCGAACGACCGGGATAGCTGCACGACACCAGTTGATGTCTTTCTTCAACAACGAGTGATTGATGCCAAGAATGAGGTCGCGATGAACCTCCACAATATGTGATTTTCATAATTTGTTTTGAATCGGACTTTCATTTTACCTTACTGATATTATTTTTACTAGCAGCACCTCGATGCTGTCTCGTCGTCCGCACTCCCCAACCGTTTCCAAGACATTTGCAGATCCAACTTACACGTGAGTTTTTCGTCTTATGCTGTATTGATGCTGACCCTATTTCTTCGTCTACCTTTAGCTGTGTCGCTGTCTGGCAACCAAGTTCATCCGATACTTACCACTCCTTTTTTTCCAGCTGTGTCAGTGCATGGCAAAATGATCGTGTAGAGATCATCGCGAACAACCAGGGTAACCGCACAACACCATCCTATCTGTCCTTCTCCGACAATGAGCGTTTGATTGGTGATGCTGCCAAGAATCAGGTCGCAATGAACCCCCATGATATGTGAGTAACTCTCAACAGTTGAGCGTTGGACGATCTAGACTGATAAATTACTATTTGTAATCTGTAGTGTTTTCGACGCTAAGCGTCTCATCGATCGTAAATTCACTGAACCTGAGGTGCAAGCGGACATAAAGCATTACCCCTTCGAAGTCGTCAACCAAGATGGCAAGCCTGCTATCCAGGTCGAGTACCGAGGCGAGGAGAAACAATTTGTAAGTACCATTTACACGAGCACATCTGCACTCGGTACTGATTTATGGTTCAAACCCGTCTTAGACTCCTGAAGAAATCTCGGCCATGGTCCTGTTGAAAATGAAGGAGACCGCTGAGTCATATCTTGGCACAATTTGCAACAATGCCGTCGTCACAGTTCCCGCGTATTTCAATGACTCCCAGCGTTAGGCCACTAAGGATGCTGGCACCATTTCTGGTTTGGACGTCCTTCGTATTATCAACGAGCCCACGGCTGCCGCTATCGCCTACGGTCTCGACAAGAAAGTCACCGGCGAGCGTAATGTTCTTATCTTCGATCTTGGTAGAGGAACCTTCGATGTCTCCCTTCTGATCATTGAAGAGGGTGTCTTTGAAGTCAAGGCCACAGCCGGTGACACTCACTTCGGTGGAGAAGACTTTGACAACCGTCTTGTAAACCACTTCGTCCAGGAGTTCAAGCGAAAGAACAAGAAAGACTTGTCTTCTAACCCTCGTGCCCTCCGTCATCTGCGCACAGCATGCAAGCATGCTAAGCGTACCCTTTCCTCTGCTGCACAAACTTGGATCGAGATCGACTCTCTCTTCGAAGGCATCGACTTCTACACCTCTCTCCTCCGTGCACGTTTCGAGGAGCTTTGCCAGGATCTCTTCCGGGGTACTCTCGAGCCTGTTGAGAAGGTCCTCCGCGACTCTAAAATTGACAAATTGTTGGTGGATCCACCCGTATCCCCCGTATCGTCAAACTCGTGTCTGACTTCTTCAACGGCAAGGAGCCCGACAAGAGCATCGACCTTGATGAGGCTGTTGCTTCTGGTGCCGCTGTCCAGGCTGCCATCCTCACCGGCGATACATCAGAGAAGACATAAGATCTCCTCCTTGATGTTGCCCCCTTGTCACTCGGTATCAAAACCGCTGGTGTCATGACTCCCCTCATCAAACGTAATACCACCGTCTCCACCAAAAAGTCGGAAACATTCTCAACATACTCCGACAATCAGCCCGGGGTGCTCATCCAGGTGTACGAGGGTGAGCGTGCGCGCACTAAAGACAACAACCTTCTCGGCAAATTCGAACTCTCCGGTATCCATCCCGCACCTCATGGAATCGAGGTCACCTTTAATATCAACGCCAACAGTATTCTCAATGTTTCGGCTGCCGACAAGACAACCAGGAAGTCGAGTTGCATTACCATTGCAAATGACAAGAGCTGTTTGTCGAAGGATGAAATCGTAGTGAGACTGAGCAATGTAAAGGTACACTTGTCTTGTTCATTCGCGTTCAACATTTTCACTCACCATACTCTTTTATCTAGCTGAAGACGAAGCTGCCGCCGCTCGCGTCCAATCAAAGAACGGTCTTGAATCATATGCATACAATCTTCACAACTCTGTCACTGACGAGAAGCTCGTTGACAAGATGAAATTGGAGGGCGCCATCAATGAGACCCATCCAATGGCTTGACAACTCACAAGATGCTTCGAAGGACGAGTACGAGGGGAAGCAGAAGGAGCTCGAGGGGATTGCCAACCTTATCATGCAAAAGCTCTACGGCGTTGCTGGTGGTGGTGGTGGTGCAGGGGGTGGATGCACCATGTGGATTCCCTGGGGATGGGGGCTTCCCAGGCAGTGCACCGGGTGCAGGGGGTGAGCACGACATCATCCTCCTGTGAAAAAAAAAAAAACTAACTATTTTTTGGTATTAGTTGAGGAGAATGTTCTCAAATCCCACACCTACAATGCCCTAGCGCGATAATTGATAAAGAGTTTGCCTACAAGCAAATGTTCCGATCTGGACCACTTGACAACTCAAATGAAGTATTCTTGTTATGTAAGTCATTAGTCCGTTGACATGAGGACCCTTGCTGACTATGCTCATGTTAGTCAGTAGATTATTAACCGAGACTCGTGTATACATTTTGCGGCCAGGCCAATATAATTTTTTGAGAGGCACTCTCTCTCGGCCCGATTATCGACACACTGGTTGATGGCCGCGCATACCCCGTTTCGATCACAGAACATCCTCAACTTAAAAGTGTAAACCTTAACCTTTTTTGGATCAACTGATGTCATGTGCGGCCAATAAAAATGAGCTCCTGTGTGCTGCACAGGCTATGCAAATCTGATTTACATTGCCGTCACTCATTTCTAATCAACACTTCAACAGGACACAAGTATTCATTTGTTTATCAACCATATGGCGGTGACTACTAAATAATCACTGTAAGCAAATGTGACCCCTCCCCGCTCTAGTCTATTTGATGGCTTACAAGACCTGATTGCAATAACACAGCTGTCTTGCTGACTTTATGTGTTAGGCACCCTTTTTTGTTGCGTGATAACGGCGTCTTGCCAATACAACGCGTGCCATGCCTGTTGTCTGATTTCTATTATAGGTAACGGTGATTTGAGGTAGACTATGTCTGACTCTACAACAGCCCCTTTTCTTGTGATATTCGTGCAACGTGATATCCACGACGAGACGGACTTTCCGCTGCCTTGGTGCAGTTATCTGTATAAATGGCAGCCAAGTTCAGGGATTCTGCACTTCTCAATATGCCTCGCCCCTCAATGCAGACTCCCATGGCTGAGATTCAGCTTCCGAAACGTGCGAAAGAAGTCACTTTTCGAGTCGAGAGTAAGTCCTTTGTTTGCATGCTCCAATACAAATACTAACAGATACAAAAACAATCAGATTTCATCCAATGCCCTGTGCCCAGAGGAACTAGGCGATAGCGACGGGCCACTGCGAGGTCCGCAGAAGACGCTACAGCAGATATACCAAGTACGACTTTTCCATCATCGAAATCGTCAAGAATATTCTCATGGAGAAGACTATCCACTTTGGTGGTATCAAGGGCCATCTGTCAATGATAGACCTACAGTGCTATGGACAAGGACGGGGAGGTCAAAACTCCTCCACTCTTCGGTTATATCACAGTGCCCGAACACCCAAGCACACGTTTAGCCATCGGACAGGCTTACTTTTTGCTACCTGATTTGCTCAGGTCGCTCTCTTCGTGAAGGAGTAGGCCGCCCCCGAGGACATGCGTTACAAAGGCTTCGACATGCGTTACAAAGGCTTCGAAATGGCTGTGCTTTGCAGGCCATCCACTCGGATGCTCCGCTCTTCCTTCTGTACCGGAGTCTTGCCCGAGATCGCGAACTATGATGTCCAGGTATGCTGTCTTTAGTCAAATCGATCATCTCGTGGGTCTGACTTTTGTGCAGGGACGAGGGCCAACAATACGTCTGCGCTGACGAGCTTGTTGCACTTCAAACCTTGACCAATGTGCTGAATTATCTCAAGGTTCACAAGGTTGATATTTGCCAAGGTACGCTGCGAGTTTATTTCTCGCCAGCTGCCCGTATGCTGACTTGTACAAGTTGACGGAGACTTTCGGCGTGGAGAAGGTGTTTGGTGACGTCGCGACTGAGTGCTTCGACACAGCAGATGTCTGAAGGTTACATCAAGCTCGAACGCCAATTTGCCACCATACCTTTACCAGGGATTGATGTTGCGTTCCATTCTGGGAAGGCGTTATGCCGTTCCGTACATGTATGTGTAAGGTTTTCTTGCCTGATGCCCCGCTCATGTAGATCTTTCCTCAAAAGATTCACGCTGCCGAACTCAATTCTGATATGCCTGTTGGCAAGCACATCCCTAACTTGGTGACCAAGAAATTCGACGTCTCCCAGGAATACGCACAGCTTATCTACGACCAGACTTCATCTCTGCGTCTCGACAAGGTGAATGGAACCAAGACAGCTGGGCATCCCTTGAGCAACGCCAGATGCTTGGATACACAATCCTCGTCGAGCTTCTTGCCTTCGTCTCCGTTCAGTTAGATTGAAACTTAGGACCTTCTTTTCAAACACCCTTCGTATTCGAAAGGTTTGTCCTTCGCCGACTGTAACTGGAATGGCCGTGGGGACTTTCGAGGCCAAGTATGAAGCTCAGGACAACCCTATCACGCACCGGCGCTTTATATGAGATTTACGATCAATTTGGGGACGAATTGGCATGTCGAGGCCGAGCCCATCTCTGACGTCGTGCCCGCCATCTTTTCTGCAACCTGTGCAAACTGCAGCGGGTTCCGTGGCGAACCTTTGCGTGACCGCAAGGAGACCACAGCCGGCTTAAGCCGATGCCACATGGCCCCTGGGCGCGCCACCTTCGAACCACTCAATGTGAGCTTTGCCACCGCAAGTTTGAAAGGTGGGGTCTGATGCGTTGCCTGTAAGCATGTCCCCATATCTTTGTCAATGCTGTCAGGTCAATGACATGACATCCTCGTAGCCAGAAGAAACACACAGACAATATACTTCCCACCGTCGAACGGGGTACGAACCCTCATCTCGGTGTGGCTCCCTGTGTGAGGCCATCTGAAGCTTCACCTCGGTTCTGTATCCTCTGGGGGTTACGTCGTTCGTAGACTGGTTTACTTTTTTTGGAAGTTCGCTTAGATCCGACTCGGAGTCCGATGAGAATTTTCCGGGATGGGGATGGATGTACAATTGCTCAGTTGGACCAGTGGAAAAGAGGGAGTGCTATATACCCAGTCTGGGAATTAGACGCAACATGGGATCTATATGGCACACCGCTTCAGCTGGGCAGGAGCGAGGGCAATCTCATGACTGAGTATGTCACAGCGAATATATCCGTGTCCGTTGTCTCGTCATCTGATCTTGTATCGACTCCCATCATTGCGGTGCCAAGCGACTTCCTCGAGACCCCTGCAAAGTGAGATCCTAAGTGTCGTGTCCATCAATCCATGCGCCGAACACCTTCGGTCCATCTGTTCGTGAATCGCTGTGGGAGTCTGAGACAGATGCCTCGTATGGCTCATCGATCTTGCTTCCTCCGGGGCTTGCGCCAATTTCTGGGAGCACTGTCGTCTGGCAATTGTTGACGCTCATGGATGAGATGAAGGCCCGTTTTAACGTTGTTGCCTTGGCGGTTACCCATCGCGTATTCTCTTCGTGAACAAGCACAGACAATTCCGATAGATCACCGTCAGTATGGAGACTCGTCTTCGAAGGTTCCTGACCCGACTGGCCGTTTGGAGATCCTTCATATTCACACAAAGAATACGAAGTTGGCTGATGATGTCGATCCTGAACAAGTAAAGAAACTCTTCTACACTTTTTATTCAATACTAATTGCGCGTGACTTGCTATAGATCGCTGTCGACACGTATGGTTACGTCGGGCTCCGATATCGCACGTCTCTGCTCAGAAGCTGCCATGCACCAAGTTCGTGAAAATATGGACCTCATCGATTTGGATGAAGACACCATTGACGCAGAAGCACTGGTCTCTCTCGGTGTCACAATGGAGAACATGAGATTCGCACTCGGCACCTCCAACCCATCTGCTCTTCGCGAGACTGTCGTTCAAGTGCCTACCGTCACCCGGGACAACGTTGGTGGCTTGTAGAAGGTGAAGCAGGAACTACACGAGACAATGCAGTACCTCGTCGGTGTCGAGATTCTGAAGGGTTTGCTTTTTGGGGGAGCCCACGTTGTAATCACCACTTCCCGTTATCAATGGTCAACCGTCGAGGTGATGAGACATGTGAGCCTTTGCTCGCTGTCGGGATCCTACGCATCTGGCATAGCAACCAATGGACACGTGGGCCTCAGCTCGCTGTCTCAAGGGGCCAAGTGGGCTGGTCAGAAGAAACCGTATGGGACCATGTTCCTTTGTTCCCATGTCTCCCGCTCCTCCCGTTCGTTCTTTTATCCGACCTTTACCATCTCGTCTCATATTTTCGAACAGACTGGAAGCCTGCGTTCGATGCCTTGCATCAATGTCGATTAACTCGTTAGCCTTAGTCTGATATACTAAGGTTCAACTCGGATACGTGTACGGTAATATTGTGGATTGGATGTACCAACGAGCGGGTAATAAAATATTCGTATGCTGCCGGTGAGCAGTCGCCAGCCATCCATTAAAAATGTCCAAAACAGCACGTAAACCACCGAATGCAGCTTTGACAGCATTTGTCAATTTCGGTAGGAGTTGATGGTGGAGTGAGGTGGATGACTTGGATGGAGCAGTACAGACTCTGCATGCTGAGAAACAATATCAGAAAGATAATTCGTATAGAAATCGATGATGACATACTGAGCACCACTGGGCGTTTTGCAAGATCCACCATCAACTTGGGGATGTCGCTTCGACCAAAACGAGAGCATATTCTAGCTACTTCTCCTTCGCTATTTTTGAAGGTTGAGTTCCTTCAAAAGGACCAACGGCATATAACAATTTATAGTCGTCTGAGCTGGCATCGGCTGTAGGATGCACGCGAGAAATATGTTCGGCGAGATTGTATTTCCAAATAGCGGGAGCCATGAATTGGCAGAGTGGACAGGCCAGAGGAACGACGTTGGTACATGGTGAACTCACGGTGGACTTCTCTCCAGCGGCGAGTGAGAGCTTGACGACGTTTCCGCTCTTGCAGCGGGACTTGGAGACATCAGCATAATGAATCTCCCGATCCCCCGCAAAATCCACATGGGCAATAACGAGCTTTCACCACGGGATCGTGTAGAACATGTGTTGCAATATGCTCTATGTGGTTTTATTGTAAGAGGCAGACTTGGGCAGAGTGAGCAACGGTGCTGGGTTTGCACAGCGCCTCGTAAAGATGTATTATCCTCGCAAATGAAGCAGATAGCACCTAAATAATAAATTAGACCCAATACAACACAAGTAACACAAGTTAACGCACCATTTTGTAGCCGATAAGGAAAATTATCTGTCCAAGGGACACTCGGAAAACGGTCCAAGTCGGATCTAACGTTCCCGTAAAGTAGGGTTGCAATTGCAACAAGGTCTGCAGAGTGAAATACGTATCCCGGTACGATTACTTCATCACGAGAATGACGGATAACAGCTGGATCTAATAGCTGTAGCCATCGGCTCTCCACATCTATGGTTGCCTTCTCAAGCGAGCCAAACCATTCCCAGTCTCCGTCGTCATTCGGGGTGGCTCGCTGTGCAAGACGGGTGATTCGGACGGTGATTTGAATATTGGGCTCGCCCAGAGTTTTGTTAGAAGCCGTGCAAGGGAGATGCCACCCTGCTTGATTCCGTAGATCTCTACAACTGCTAGCCAAATCAGATCTTTTGAGCGAAGAAGCAGGACTGCGGGGTCTTCGACACGGAAAAATGGTTCGGGAGAGTCCCCCGGACTCACACCAAAGGTTACGGCTGATGTAGAATCAAGGCTGCGAGGAAATCCGCGAACACGTTCAAGACGGAGCTTGGAATCCCGTATTGTGAGTGGCTGAGAATAAACACGACAGACGGATGACCTGTGTTGCTGGGCAGAAATCCCGTTCTGCGTGTTTACGAGCACATATGCGTCGTGCTTGGGTGCAACTCTCATGCCGGAATTCAATTGTATTGTAAAGCTCCGTTTCCGCTAGCTCCTCAATGTCGTCCGATGTGCATGCCCCCGTCCCTGCTGGTAGTGATGGCTGTAATGATGAACCAGTAGGTTCGGAGGAAATTCGACGGGCAGTCGCCATTGCTATCTCTTCCTCGTCTTCCTCTCGTGCCCCTTCTGTTGCCCGACCGAGTAGTACCATATTCCCGTTCCAAAATGGACACAACATGTCGAAACCATGACCCAAATCCACGGCTTTGAATATGCGCCAATTCCCGTGTAGCAAGATGGCGGCCACCCTCTCAACATGTAAGCAAAACAATATTTTTTACCCTCACGTCACCCTTCCACAGTGCTGTATTGATGTAATCAATTTTGGCAGAAATATCACCGGCTTCTCAACGTCAGGCGGCGAGGAGCGCGCTCCCAGGATGTAATTTCTGCCAGGATTTGAGAGCAAATGGCAGCAGATTCGATGCGATTGGCCAATTGAAGATGGTCGGCATTTGTGTCGGCGCCTACCATGGTACGGACTTTACCAAATAGACTCTCGAGTGCATCGGTTCCAATCATAAATAACCCCGAAACTACCGTCTGGATCGTCAAGCTGTGTCTTTGCAACACAGAAGTACGCATTCTTGATCGTAGACATCATGTCGAAATAAGTCTGGGACGGCATACTCCCTCCCTTGTCGTATGAGTAGATGGCGAGGACGAGATGTGCAGCCGCAGGTGTTGAAGCTGATCATGTAGACTCAGCGTAACATTGGTGTAAGCCTCTAAAATATGAGTGTATAATTTACTGAGCAGTCGAAGAGCATTCCGCGTATTATGTACCGGTGGACTTTCATCCTCTTTGGTTGGTTGCAGAACAGGGATAGAGCTAAGAAGGTCATACATAAGTTTGACATCTTGCTGATCATTCGGCGAGACAATAGCATCGATACGGTGCTTGCCGAGACCTGTGGATAGGAGGTGATGCCGAAGAATCTCCTGATTGATAAGGCTCCCGTTGATGGTGCAACACGAAGAGCGAAGAAGGGAATTCCGTAGCCGTTTGAGAAGATGTTTATACTCGAATCACCTGTGCACTGGTCACGACCGCACTGGTAATTGAAAAGACGAAGTGCTCCGAGTTTTTGATGAAGGGGATGCGAGGCCTCGAGCTTATCTGTAAGGGTAAGAAGACAGGTGGCACGCCATCTGAAGTAATACAGTATAGCCCGCCGCCAATCTCGTCCTGTTTGTCAGCGAGAACATCTCGAGCCGTTTCAGGGAGATGCTTCTGCGAAAGTACGTTTGCAGCTTCCAGCGACGACAAATGGATGTGCCGAGTATGCTCGAGGAACATCATAGAAGTGGCTGAGCGCCAGGACCGCGGCCTAGTGCCATGACGGTTAGCTTTTGTTTTTCATTTGTCAAAAGATAGATGCCTTTACCTCGGAAGCAAAATGGCATTATTTTCTGTTGATACCTCGTATAATGGCATCCGGTTGCAAAATTGTCTGGAATTCCATAGAGAGATTGACAGTGTGCTCTCAAACGATGGACGCCGAGTGTCATTCCAGCTTGCGCGGCCCAAATTGGGACTTGGTCATATTGCACCGAGACAGGCTGTCACCGCCGCCCATCAATATGACACGAGCAAGAAGATAATGAGTGGGGATTGAGGATTGAAGGATTTAAGTGCAGGCGCGTGCTGTTAGCACTCTCCTCCAAACACCTCAAATGAATCCGCGTTTGTATGCTCATGTTTTGAGTGTGGCTGAACGTCGCCCGCAAGGAACTTAGTCAGAAAGATGGGACTATAGGTATCCCCGCGGATTCCGCCGGAATCCGGCGGACTGGCGGACACCTTAAGCAATATCTGTTAAGCCATTTTCGTTAAGTGAACCGGCTGAAGGGGTTTACCATAAGCAATTTTTCAGGAAATTAGCTTAAGTTGTTTACAAAACGCCCTTAAGGCACCCTAAGAAGCTTGCTTAAGGAATAAATTGCAAGATTGTCTTAAGGAGCTTTTCGCTGCAGGTGCTTAAGCAAATTAATTTTGGAGGATTTACTTAAGAGCAATTTTGCTTCAACCACTTAAGTGGGTTATCTGAGTTGCCTATTCGAGAAAGAAAATTGAAAATTTGAGCGCACAGGTAGGCTGCTAAACCAACCATGGGGAATATCCCCTTCAGATTATGCAGATAGCTTATTTCTGTTAGCCTGAATGCCTCTGATTGTACTCATCATCTTGGGAGTGCTTTGGTGTTGCAATAGTGCTTGCACTGCATTATTTGTAGGGTAATATTTATAACAAACACTGATCTAGCTATGTTCTTGATAGCTCAACTGGTAAGTATCTACCCTCGGTCTGATTAGTGTTTAGTTGCGTGTTCGACTCCGCGTGAAGGCATACTTTATTTTTCCTAATTTGACCATTTCCGGCAGCATCCGAGGTACTTAAGCAGAAGTTATGAAGTTAAATTTTGTGCCGCACTTAAGTGAGAGTTGGAATTATGGCACTTAAGCAAATTATTCATGTTGCTTAAGCACAGACCTTGAAATGACTTAAGCACATTTTATTTTTTATTTTACTTCCTTAAGAAAAACACCTTAAGGTGTCCGCCAATTCCGGCGGAATCCGGCGGAATTCCCTATAGTCCCATCGCTCTCCAGAACTTAGTACTAGCTCATCTCATAGCTCTTGATCTATTGTTGCTCCGATGGGTAAGGAATACGAAATAGGTGAGTGCTGTTCAATCCTTGCATTTCTCAAGTTTTCATTGGGCAATTAGATTTCATCAGTCAGGCTGAGGTGTTTGGAGGCGCTTACAGGCGCTATTGGGTACACAATAACCGTCTATCTGTGAAAAGTGGTTTATTTTATTTTTAACTCAGCATTACACCGTCCATGTGAGTGGTGATATAAACGTTATCATGTCGTCTGGCTCACAATATTTTGTCTTTACAGTGGAAAGGCTACGGTGCTGAAGAATCGACGTATGTATCTACTGATGTCATATTTAAAAAAAAATACTTATCATGCTATTATAGCCAAGAACCATTGAAGTCTTTTCAACCGACCTCGACCAACAAAAAGTCGGCCGTTCCAATTGTGGAGGCATTTTGGAAGTCCCTTAACTATGACGAGATTCCAAAGGCAAGTGCATTTGAGAAGGGCCATATTGAAGGCAAGAAAGGCCCTCCCAAGTATGTTCGATATTTTGGGCTTCTTTGAAAAAGCTAAGCATAAAATCAGGAGAAAGCGGGAGGCATGGTCAGAAGGGTCTAGCGAGTTTCCGACGAAGTAAGTAAATCTAAACGCCGATCCGGATTGTTTCGTAAGAAGCTTGATCTGATGGTGTCGAAATTATGCAGAGACCCTAGTGGCCGCTGGTGCAACCCAAGACTTGAGCCTCAATGCCGTGCCTTCCCCAACTTCCGAAGTGACTGCAAGTGATCCATGTCCAGGCATGGATTATGACTGACACTGGCGGTACAGAAGTAAAAGATTTACGCTCAACATATAACCAATGCTTCGTGGCATAACTTAATCGCAAGTTTAGCGTCCTGGAGACAGTCCAGGCTAATAGATTGATGCGCAAAATACATTCGAGCCACAAGGACGCGTGAAGAATGCTTTGACTTTTGCTGCACCCCTACCTTTGATAGAGTTTTTATCTGACGGAGTAGGTCCGTTCGTCTGTTCCCTCAACCGAGCTGGAAAATATAAATGGAAGAACTCAACACTGACTTCAATTTCATACCTCTTCCACTCCATCTGTGTAACATGTGACACACTGCCAAGGTGACAACCAGACATATTAACACTTGTGATTACTTTTGTTCACATTCCAAAACAATTGCCGCAATCAGATTCCGTCAATAACTTTTTACCGCAACCAAATGCTTTAACCAAAATTAGATTATATCCTTAAAACAAAATCTGAATACGGCTTAGTCTTTTGTCTTGGGTAGATAAATAATTGCAAATTCTAATTCCATCTTTGGTTATCTCTCGTTGCCAAAAGCATAGCAATAATCTATTTATTTTTCAGGGAAGTATTCAAATTCCGTCCAGGGGACAAAAGTTGATATGTCTGGGGTGTCATGATGATGTGGTACGGTTTATCATCTATGAGTTTTAAAGGTCACATGCCACACATGCCCGGGCCGGCATCCCTCAACACCCGTGGGAACCGACTTATCGATTCTGAGACCTGGTCTGGTTTCACCAGCCAGGAATTAAGAAAAAGGTGTCACATTCTGCATACGTACATCATCCCCCAAATGTCTCGTTTTTAACAACTTTTTCTTTAAGGTGTCGCGGAAATGGGGCCAGAATCAAGATGTAATTGAATTGGCTCAATTGCGGGGAAGTTGTTGCTATTTCTGTAAGATGCAGTACAATGAGTTTTTGCACAGTATATCGCCCACATATACTCAAGTTGATTCCGATTCTCCGGGGACTGATGTAGCAACGATGCAGTGCACGTGGCGAGGTGCTGTCAAATTGTATTTTTGTGAAGACCTGTAGATTTTACGAAGACAAAATAATGACAATGTATTTCCATGGTCCGGCTCAAGGTAGATCCCCTTGTCGTTGTCCAATAATCACGGTCCCCTTTAAAAACGGTTCAAAGCATCAGCAGTGTGGCGTTTGTGTTTGGTTATATTTACAGGTTTCGAGCTCCGACTCAACCCTGAAGACGGTTTTCTCCGAGTTCCATCACTCCATTATATCTGTGGCATCCGATGCGCATGCCAAGTGCCCTTCTGAATGTTCAGCATGTGAAGCTTTTCCAGCCTCACTTCTGAGTCCCGTCTCGCTCGCATGTGAAGCTTTTCAAGCCTCACTTCTGAGTCCCGTCTTGTGAAGCTTTTCAAGCCTCACTTTCCGCCTCGCTCGCATGTGAAGCTTTTCCAGCCTCACTTCTGAGTCCCGTTTTGCTCGCATGTGAAGCTTTTCAAGCCTCACTTTCCGTCTCATTAAAGTAAGCAAATAGCTCCTCTTATGGTTTCTATACTGTTGCTTACCTATATGCTGCAGATTTTCGTACTTCTGGATCAAAATATAAAACTGATCTTGACCATGCGAGGTTCCGCCTTCTTGGAAACCATATGTGAATCTAAACTTTACCAAATGTTCCTTGAGCATTGTAACACTAATATAAAACTGATCTGGACCATGCGAGGTTCCGCCTTCTTGGAAACCATATGTGAATCTAAATTTTACCAAATGCTCCTTGAGCATTGTAACACTTTCGCTGTCTAACATCTGAGCGTGGCACTGGTTTGAAGAAGTCACATTAGAACGGTGCTGGCAGATCACGCAATCAGAACCAGTAGAGGGGACGTGTTGGCATTTGATGGTATCGCTCGTACAGTCCACAGATTGGTATTGACATCAGCACCTTCCTGCAACATACATCCCCAACAGTTCACGAGCATGGTGGTACCTTTATATCCCTACAAGGCACCCAGGCCTCGCGCATACTTACCCTGAGGACTCCTAGTTGATACCTTATAAGATGGGGGCCGGTATTCCGTCTATGTTGTACAGGACATCAGCGTCGAAGGCAAAAAATTTCTAGTCAAGACAGCAATGCCCGAATACATAAACATGCATGTTCATCAAGTTATCAATTCTGTGGTGGCTACTATTTCTACTCGTCATCCGAAATATCGATAATACATTCATGTTCTTCAAAACTCCTTCGTGTGGTAACCAGGCCACACTCGCACTCAACGAAAAGTTTTTGGAATTCAGTGTAGGTGATTCCGGGCCGCACTTGCGAATCAAGCCGCCTAAGCAGCTCAGAATCTGTCGGACGACGGGTGGTGGTGGAATGACTTCGAGTGGGTGCAGGAGAATTCGTGATTTCAGGTACTCCAACGTCTGTTGTGTTTGTCGTAAGTTGGAATCGCAATAATAAGCATTTGTGACTGAGCTGACCTAACATTGCAAATGATCGTTTCAGTGGCCTCGACTGGCAAATAGCCCGCTGAAACCAAACTTCCTCGGATACATGCGTAACGCGTGGCGGGATGCGTTCACCAAACT
>KN833090.1:0-37034 GCA_000827315.1 Piloderma croceum F 1598 | reverse complement strand
CTCGTCGTCTGTCGCGTGTCCGGCATCACACCTGGGCAGCTTCGTGATCGCATCTCCGGTGCAATTGGTCACTCCCAAGGTGTTGTCCAAGCTGTAGCCATCGCGGCTTCAATCTCATTCGAGTCGTTCACCGAGAACACCAAAAAGGCCATTAGTTGGCTTTTCTTCTGCGATCTTCGTGCACAAGAGGCTTTCCCTGTCCTCTCCCTAGAGCCCAGTATTGTCAATGATGTCGTTGAAGGTGGTGAAGGTGTCCCCAGTCCGATGTTGGCGGTTACCAGGCTAGCGTTGAAGATAGGATTAAAAATATCACCCTCACACTCACCCGAACCTCCCAATAGTAAACATCCACGTTACGCATGTACAACTACGGGTGACTGAACTCAACCTCAGTTAGAGGATGAGGTCTCACAGAATATCGGGTTAGAATAATGTCTAGGATTCACCGGGAGAGATAAAACGTGCTGTTGCAGCAATTCGTAAATCGACTGGTTCAACTGCGTGCCTATATAAAAAGTCAAGGACGGATACAGCCTTACTCGGGGTAATGGCTTACACATAATTCTTTTGAACGTGAGCACCGTCCATCACCAGCACATCACCCTGGTGCCAAACATGAGTATAACAAAAAGCAATGTTGCATTAGAGCTCACATGTCGCAAGGTGAGTTTGAGGTGAAGAAGTACTTTATCCGCACCAGGGCCCTTTTTGCATCGACGCAAGCGAAATCTCATGACTGCATCCGAGCCGAGCGACAACGAAGCAATTGTAGGTCCGAGGCCCATCTCGTCATCAGTGTGAAACTTGACAAGTATCAAAAATTGGATGTCAACCAGGGTGGATTTTTACTCACACTCATTTTCTGATTGTTCAGGTATGCGGCGCTGAGCACTTCATTGAACTCCGGTGTTCTACCTAGAGCCTTCAATGAACGCAACCGTATTAGGTCCATGGCATGTTGGACAGCACTTGGGGCTTCAAGCAATGGTACTGTGTTACCTGTACCGCCGACATACTGGAGAGTAATGTGAGTATGTCTTTGCAAAATGCAAAATAAGATACCTTGTATGGTTCGCCAGCTGGGAAAAGCAATTGCTTATGAGATAACGATGGAGGTAAAAAAATGGATCCTTACCATTGTGTGAAAAATAGTTACTGAGTAGTATTCCGCGTACTGAATAGAAGGTAAGTAGGTGTGGGTTCTAGTTGAACACACGAAAATTACATTTGTGCTTGGGGCGAGATCAGCTGTTGTCTGTATCCTGCACTATGCATTTAGTTTTACTCACTTTTTGAAGTGGATATCTCCGCAGCAATAAACCCCCATTCAGTGCCTGTTCTTGATACAATCGAAATATTTTATCCGCAGCAGCGTTAACAGTAGCACCTCCCATGATCAGATGAATGTAACCTCTGGTTGTATTAGGACGCGTTATCACTCTCGCCATCATCGCTCATAAACAAATATACACACCCGCCAGGCAAGTCGAATGAGACCCAGGTCCCAATTGAAAGACCACATTGATATGTTCTAACATCAGAGCATATAATACCTGTATATGTAAGCAAATATTGGAAGCTATAGCAACTAATATAGCTACCTGATTTTTTTGAGGTCCAAAATCGGTTTGCAATGGAGCTGCCCTGAATGTCCAATTTTGGTGCTGGATAGATTGCACCAATAGCCTTCACAATCATCTAGGCCAACTGAATTAGACTATCCATCTTGTGGCACAATCACAGAGTCTGCAACCAACCTTGCAACTGTGGCACTCCCACTGTTCCCATTTAAACCTGTCTTTAAATTAATTCCTTCTTCTGAAGGAACCCAAAATCTGAGACAAACCGATTAGATAGACGGCCACAAGTAACGCAATGTCTACCATTCTTGGTTAAGGCCAGCGGGCTTTGCGGAAATATGCTCCATGCCATGGACAGGGGAGGAAGCTGAAGTAATTCAAGAAACTTTGGTGAATAGCAAAGATCACCCTGATAAAGTTTGTCTGAAATCTTCCAGAATGCTTCGCAGACTCCTATCAGGCACATCCATCCATGGATGTATACCTGAGGTGAAGATTGCTTGCATTTACGACAACAAGTGTATAAATCCGACGGTTGGGGTACCCTGAAAGCACAAATTATGACTGAACACAGGGACCATTTGGAAAATAAAGACAAACTGAAAGTGTTGTCTATCATTCATATGATCTAAATGCCTCAATTAATGGCAATCGCTTTTGGGTAGAGTCATGACCCTATACCTGGTGAAGGATACTTTGCACTTGGGGAAGTAGAGGAAGTCACGGAAGGAACGACAGGATGCATTCCATGCCTACAAGATGAATAAGAGTCGCTAGGTCCAGTTGTGGAATCAGCTGCGGAGTCAGTTGTAGAGTCACCATTGTGTGGATGCAGGCCTGGATAGAAGATGAGCTATGCACCAACAAGGCATAAAATATGTTGCACCTAGCATCCACCATGGATCACCCTGGCCCTCACACCATTGGAATGCAAACTTATGCTGAATCGTCGGGTTTTCATTCTTTTGGTCGGATAATTGAAATTCCTCTGCAGAAATCATGAGTATGTGGTATCTTGACCCAATCCAAAGTATTTGCACACCCCAAGCATGTGTTATATGATAGAACCCCAGAACTGCATATGTGGTTTGCCTAGCAGAAAGATTATATGGGAAGAGCACGTATTTGTCATCGATCAAGATTCCTATTGGAATTCCCTCTCGATGGCTTTTGAGCAATGCTCCAATTGATGGATCCTGATCTGCTGCATTATCGGACAGTGAACCTCGTGCTGATGGCCCACTGCCACCACTGAAAAAATACAGATCAGCTTTAAACTGATGTCCATTATCCAGATCACTTGCCCATGGGATATGATCAGTCTCCCATTGTGGCAGAAGATATCACGGCTGGAAAATGAGGTCATTGAGTTTTTGCATAGCATCAGAAACAAATAATACAAATACGTGCTTTGCACCAAATGCACTCAATAGGTAGCCCTTTGCCAATCCTCCTGTAAAGTAGACACCACTTTGGTAACTCCGGAACCAACTTAGTGTCTCACATATTTCTTGACGTGACTTGATGCAGAAAATCTCAATCAACATCGACACGTGAATAAAACATCTCATACCTGGGCCCATATAGGTGGATTAACTGAAAGCATTGGCTTTTCCTGTTGTACAACAATTGTATTGTTATTGTCACTCGCCGACAACTGGACCTCTGGTGGGTCCATTGACAGACTTGAGATATCAGAGGCTCTTGCATATTCTCCATCCTGCTGCAGCCATCGAATAAGTGAGGAATCGACGGGTTATGATTGTTAATTTGAGCCGCACCTCAATATCTCGGGAGTCTTGCGAACTGTGTTTCCTTTGAATTTGAGAACAAAAGAGGCTTGAAAAGAATGACAATCGAGATAATTTGCAATGCGTACATATGTCGCTTTTTTGTCGCAGTGTTAGACACACTGTCATACTCGGACATCTTCCTTTTCTCCCCTGGACGATAATGTATGCAGATGGCAGGGTCGATCGTTGCATCCCGTTGTTCACCAAACCGAATCTCGACAAGATAATTGGAGGGTGATGACGTAGCGCAAACAGCAGTTGCCAGTAGGGGGCGGCCAACTGGACTTGTCTGGAGCATCTATGTCAGGTCCAATACAAGTAGCAATGAGCGTGGAAGCGCTCACGCTCATAGCAAAAATACGACCTGCCCGAACAACGCAGTGAGATTTAGCGAGATAAAGAGTTTGTGTCGACTCACCATTAGTGACAGTCGATTCGGGGGGTAAGTCACTATCTGTTCTCAGAGCTATTATCTGCCCTTCTGCGCCAGCTGCATATGCATGTGATATCCCCCACACAATTGGATATTTTTTCCACATCCCTTTTGTTGGAATGGAAAGCTCCCATCGACGCTTTCTTTCCCAGGAATCGATGCGCCACAGTTCTATTGCTTTATGAGAGTCATGAATTATAATGTAATTCTCGCATGGGGAGACAGCGAATGAATATCTGCAAATACCATTTTAAAATGCTGCTGATTTTGGATTAAAATAAACAAACATATAGGAGGAGATTTTGACGGTTCTAAGAATCTCCATCGTCAACCAGTTCATGATGCGCCTGTAGTGACACTCATCATGAACAAGGCAAAACAAAATATAGCAGCGTGAACTGACACTTCTTTATGGTAGCAGTACGTTATAAGGAGGTTATCGGTGTTGGACATAAAGTGAAGGCCACATATGTCGTCAATCTCTCCAATTGTTTCTGCGGTTCCCCGTTGAACGAGGGCAACAGAACCTGTGAAACAAAATAAGCGGCAACTCCACATTTGTGATATCTGTATTTTTGACAATATTTACCTTGTAAGACCTCCCAAATCTTGACCTCAGTACCGGCCGATGTAGCCAAGAGCGCGCGAGTTGAATGAGCAGCTATACAGAGCGCAGGAGTCTTCATTTGGGCAGAGTGAGCAATAATGTCACCGGATAGCATGCAACTACCAGGTAGGTATGTCGATGAGCAACCAACAGTTATAATTTTGGATATTGGTTCTGCAGTAAGCATGGCGACCATTTGCCGATGGTTGACAGCTGGACACAAAAAAGCGATCCCAGCGACACCGACACCAACGGGTATATCAACAAGCACGCCGGACGATATACACCAGAACATTGCGTTAAAGCCATTGCCTAAATACAAATTATAACCCATCACCTACGAGTTAGGTATGCAGGACATACCAGCAATCACGAGAACCTGTCCATCTGGAGAGAACGCCAGGCTTCGTGGTTTATATGGAACGGATATGATATGGTCAATTCCCGACAGCATGGCCACGTAAAGCAGCTCAATAATTGACTGTGTATGCGCTGTGAGCGTGAAGCTGCTGGAGGGCAAGGTCGTCGTATTGGTATGGGCAACTTTCGGTGATTGCCAGCACGGAAATTTGCTTGCGACTTTGGCGTGTCACCAGAACCTGCTTGTTTGTCCGTAAAAATAGCAGATTTTACGCTCAATTTGAGGCTGGACCAGCTCAAAGATTTTTGGTGGTACGCAAACCGTAAATTAATTTTGGCACTAGAGGGTGTACGGGTGAGCATATTTTTCCTTATTACGAAGACTTTGTTGAGGGCAGCTGTCAATGTCATGGTCTGCCAATTGCAAGACACATTGAACGTGATCGATACACTTCTTCGTGATTCTTCCAATTTCAGATTCGATGTGATTTTTGTATCGTTAGGAAGCATGTCTTTTATGCACCGGTGTCACAGAATACAGATCAGTCTTTCGGCGCTTTCCACGCTCTTCAACAACAACCACGGCTTGTCTTTCGACACACTTGCGTGTCTTTCACATCACATAATCGCGATACTCATTGCTTTGTGGCGCCTTCCAGCTAGGCTTGCTACTTTTGCAGCCTAGGCAGCACGAGGCTATGATCTCAATGATAGAGTTTTAGGTTTCATGAAACAAGCTTGAATGCGTACCAGTGCGTACCTCGTCATCCCCCTTGGACGACAGTCACGTGACATGTGGCGCATGCCATTTTGGGTAGCCTGGCAGACATCAGCAAACCGTGAGGCAGCTGGACAGAGCTGGACAGGCTGGGCAGTGCTGTACAGCACCCCATAGGGCCACAGAGCCCCCAGCTGGGTGCTGATCAGGGAAGAGCTTGACAGCTCCCACAGCAGTTATCACAGTCGTCCACAGATGCCAATGCAGCTGTACAGCAGTCCACAGTGCTGGGCAGCTGAGGGTATATACTATTGAATTATAGGATCACTGCTACGAATTTCGATACCAGGCAACCACTGCAGCAAATACAATATTCAAAACATCAATGGTATAATTGAAATAGTAGAAGTACGACAGTTCGTGAATGTCATAAAGTTCGTAAGAGTTCGTGATGGTCATGAAAATCATAAGAGCTCGTATAAGTAATGGTTGTGTCCGTGCTACCCATCAATCCAAGTGAACTTATAGTCCAAAGGTTGTCTCTGTTTCACCGGTATCGACCTCGCAGCTGCATGTTGATAATGTTAGCAATGAACAATTATAGCTGTAAACCTGCTCACTTCCCGGCAGCAGCCCAGTCACGACGGCTGCGAAGGAACTTGGCAGCATGGAATTCATTAGCTTCAACTTTTGCAATGAGCCTGAGGATCTGTTGGTACACAGCTCTGTACTCCTGCGCACTGAATGGTATGGTCGTTCGCACTCCATCTTTCCATTCATCTAGGGCACATTTGATCTGCAACAGCGCTGTTAGCCACTACTTAGTCATGCCACGAAAACATCAGAAGACAGACCGCAGTGATAACCAATGCAACCGTCATTGATGGAATCTCACTGCCGAAGACGTCTGGAAAAAGATGACCAAGTCTATTATTTGCCGCATATAGGAAAAGTCGACGGAGTTCGCCGACGGCAGGATGGGTGAGGTTATTTGTGTGACCCTGGGATATGATGCATGTTGAGATGCAGTCATCGCGGAGATAATGGTACTCACCTCATCATCTGTCCCATCATGCATGAAGGCTCCGTCTTGAAGGAGGTCTTCAACAGCTTGTTTGATGTGGTTGGCGTACCGCTTTTGAGTGAATTTACCTTTTCCAGCATCGGGGAACAGGTCATATAACAGACGGACCACCTCTCGTGCACACTTCTTCAGCTCACCACGGAAGGAGGAACTGTCCTCCCAAATCTATATCCATTGAGCCGCTTGTCAATGAGGATTGCAGAGATAAACGAGATGATGTACTAGCGTGATCATTTCCTTCATGTATTTGGGATAATATCCTGCCATTCGGTATTGTGAGTCATGAGATTGAAGGAGCATAGCATCCTTACCTTTCTCGACAAGCCCGCCTTCGGCCCCGTGGTCAGCTATTGCAGTTGTAAGACATTCTTTAAGAACATTGGTTGTGTCAAATTTGCTTTGCTTCGGAAAGGCCCATTTAATAAGCAGAGACAGCCTCCACTTCGTCTTAGCAAGTTCCAGCACTTCCGTCCACTGTAATGGATAGAACTGAAGCTGAGTAGGGTTGTTGGCACTACCGCGGGGTGTTTGGGAGTGGCGCTTTGCCCTCGTAGAGCCTCCTAATTCGTCTTCCGATTCCTCATCACTAGCGACCGAGTTGATGTCAGATTCAGTATTCTCCAACTCGGTGGCTGCATCGTTGTCCGATTCCATAGGTGCGAAGAGTGGCGCCTTGTGTGGCTTGTTGCGATCATGATGTACTTGAAGAACATCATACGACACCCCATTGTTGTCACCGTCCTTAACCATGTCCTGCATAATCAACATCAGTATATACCTCAAAAGATAATAGAGGCAACTATACATAGTTGTGGGGCCGCGAAGGGACCACTTCGAAACTTTGTTCTAGTCAATGATGCAGATTAGACTAAGCAACAGAAAAACTCTCCTGTTTCGTACCTCGAGGCTCACGTGCTTGGTCTTTAATCCAATCTTGCTCAATGCGATGCAACAACTTAAGCAACCTGTCCTGATCAACATGGCTATCATGGAGTATATCAACCACTCGAGAGTCTTCATAGCAAGTTCCGTCTTGACCGAACCGTTGGACAAGTGACATGATTTCATCTTCCGTGGACCTACCATCATCTTCGCTCTCAGACACTGCAGCACGGATAAAAATGTGAGTTAAGCATTCACACTCATAAGAGAGCCAACTTACTGATATCCATGTCGCCCGCAGATGAGCCACTGCTATTCTCGTCTTCATCATTCTCGTCTCTATCATTTGCTGTAGTCGCAGCAGTGGGATGTAGGATGGTATTGACTGGTGCTTCATTCATCAAGGTGGGATCAATGTTCAAGTTGTTAGATGATGCCCGAAACTGTGGATTGACACCGGAGTTGCTATTCGAAGAGCCAGCTAAAACATACACAATTATGAATGACTTAACCATATTTAACGACAAGAGGGTTACCTTGAGCAGTAGCAGAAGTGAACACCTGGTCTCCGGAGGGACCAGGAGCTGCACCGATAGGCTTTGTACTTGTACCTGCACTGAAGCCATATTGATGTCCGAGGGCGCCCAGTTGAGGTACAGGAATCATCGGCTCTGTGCCAACAGGCACCAGATGAGTAGGAAGGGGAGCTGCTGACTGTGCGTGAGTTGTGGGAGCAGTTACCTGTTGTTATCTTTGCATTAATAATGCAGCTCGAGAGCCAATTATACAAATACCTTTGGCGGTCTTCCGCGCTTCGGTTTTGTATTTGCTGGAGCCATAGGATTGTTCAGCTGTGCTGAAGGGATATTGGCAACCCTATTCTTCGGTGGAGCTGGCTGACGTTCGATGGCATCCGACATATTTGTGAGTTGCAATAGTGCTCCACCTTCCCCAATATTGGGCCGTTGTGAACGACAGGTACCTGTCATTAATCAAAGCTAAGCAAAATTGAAAATATTATAAACTTGGGCCATACCTATTCTTGAAGGAGCTACTGACTTATTTTCGTTATTCGTTTGAGAGGCGCATGCTTTTACAGTGGATGAGCGGACTTTAAAAGCTGGATAGAAGTATATGTTGGTATCATTTCTTGCAATTGAACAGAGAGCACATACCAGACTTCTTCTCAGACTCCTTGGTGCGGTTACCCTTGGGTATAGGTTCCTTCCGCGACTTCTTTGATGGCTGTGTAGTCAGAGTGTTCGTATCTGCCAGGCGTTTTATGCCCTTCCTGCCTGAAGACATTATTGAGCAATGTACAATAGAAGAAACAGGGAAGAAAGATTGAGGAATGAGATGAGGGAAACCGAACGAGAACTTGCCGGTGGGGCGGAATTTTTGAGAACCCCAAAACTTGTTACTGTATTGCCTGTCAGAAAATTTTAATCACCGTTGGGCGCTGTGGTGCAATCTGTGTGCCCGAATCCGACAGCGATAATTACAGAATATGATATCCGCGGGGACTCCGGTTCGGCGAACCGCGAACCTCGAACCGCGAACCTGTGGCTGATAATAGCTGAGGCAAATGCTGGTCACCGTTGTTACAATATTATGGACCGCGGACCACAAAAACGACTGAATTATAATGATAAAGGACTAAAACTACGAGACGCAAGGCTAACAAAACAGTATTTGCTGCTATTTGTATCGCACTGCCACAGTAATTAATGAGACTCAACAACCGTCACTCCCCTCTACACGGGCAAGTCAAAACGGGCCAAGCGGAGCAACTTGACGTGCTTTGTTGTGTCCCTGAGGCTCTGCGTGGCTGTAACTTGGCTGTAACTCGGAATTTAAAATGACAATTCTCATCCTCCTGCTCCTCAACATGCCAATATTTTTTGGACAAGATCTGGCCACTGCCGTGTATATTATTTCCACGAACGCACCATGGTACCATTGCCGTACACCGATAACTTGAAATTACCAAATTCGTAGCTGATTCTGCCTGAAAATACACATGAACAAAGTTTGGTAAAAGACCAATATTGCTCATGAGCCGGTCAAACTCACAAAGAGTCGATACAGTTTCATTGTACGCATTGATTAGGGTGTAAAAATATAGGTTGATTCCGAAAAAACATTCCAACAACGTTTGCATGGTCGGCCGGGACCTATATATCAAAGTACTACTTTTTCGGGACCTGCATGACAAAATAACAAGCATCGTAAGCTCGGAATACACTCAGACTAGGTAACACTTGGTGGCATTGACCGTTCAGACCATTTCGACCACATCGGAGGGTGGTTCGCGGGAGAGGTTCGGCGAACCTCGTTCCCATTTGATAACATGTTCTCGATAATTACTATTCTTTTTCGGGAAAGAACAAGATCCAAAAAAACATAAGCGTATCATGAATTTGTCACATTACAAGCATAAATGAAACAACACACTCTTTAGTCCAATCTAACGGACAGATTCCCCCGGTAACGAGTGCCTGTGGTGATATATTTAGTGTCAGAAAGAGCCACCCTAATAGGATAAGGACTCACGTCGATCCCCATATAAATCCAATGCATTCCTTACTGAGGGATACCGCTGCCGTCCACTCCTTGTGATAGAAGAATTCACTCTACCGACACGCAGCTCAGCTGCAGCAAGTTCCTTGGCAGCCCTGCCTGCTTGTAAGCGATATAGTTGAGCACGGAGGCAGGAGGCCTTCAAACGTAGATCGGCTGCACGCTTCTGTATTTGACGCATATCTCGCTCAGTATGGATGAGTGCGAGTGTGTATTCAGCCTCTGCCCAGCCATATTCATCAGGCTCAGACTTAGGTGAAAATTCACACTAATGGGTAGATATCAATCAGAAATCAACCAGAATAGATAGAGTCAAGAAAACTTACAAGACGTTCAAAGTCCGTGCGTACAGGTTCCCTTGAAATTGGGGGAGAAGGATTTTCGTAAAGGTTATCTGGTTCATCAATAATGCTATATTGATCAAGGGTATCCATCGGGAGTAAGAGATAGCAGGGCTAAAAAAGTGTAAAGTTATTGGGGATGCAGTGACCGAGAGCGGTGACATCGCTAGGCCATTGGTGACAACTCACGTAAGTTGAACTTCAAGTTTAGGGCTAGCATTACAGGACTTGCGACTCTCCGCGCTATGTTTGTACTTAATCTGTTACCTTAATGGCACGTCAGCACACTCGTCGCGGTCCTCAATGTCCTCGATGCGGTACTAGATTTGGTAAAGAGGCTGATGTCACGAACCACATGAACCAACCCTGGTCCAAGTGTGCAAGTTGGATGGCCGACCTCGAGCGAATATCAGACATGATAAAAACAACGAATATTAACTACGGTGATCCCAGCAAGTCAAGCACCAGTGCTGGCCTTAATTTTATGGGCCAGGAGATCGGTGACAATGACCTTGAGGAGACCTTGGATGCCAACCAAGAGGCACAATATGTTGAGACTTATCCTGATGCTGGAGACACATATGGAAGTGGTAGCACGTTCATGGACGGCTTCAAATCTAATAAGTATGCTGTCCATAGGTGCCAGAACATATATTACCCATTTCAAACTAAATCGGAATGGGAGCTAGCTTGCATCTTGGCTCCTGCGATCCAGCTTGAGCATGCGGGCCATAGATGACTTCCTCAATCTTGAGCTGGTAAGCCTTTCGATTAGTGAATGATTGAATTTAAGGTAGAATCTACTTGTCTTCAGATCCGTGGCACTTCGGTTTCTTTTTGTACCGCAAAGGAGCTACGTAACCGGGCCGAAATGCTTCCTCAAGGACCACAATGGAAGTGTAAGCCGTGGCCGACCAGAAATCCTACGAAACAACCCATCAATCTCTTCTATCGCAACAGTATGGACTGCCTAAGCTCACTGTTCGGGAATCCGCTCTTTACTGATCACATTATGTATGGGCCAGTATGGCCCTTTTCGGGTCTTCAAGACAGCCGAGAAACTTGTCAGGATCTATGGCGAGTGGATGAGTGGGAATGTAGCATGGGAAATGCAGGTGTGTGCACTACAGTGCAGAGACGACTTGACAGATTACTAATCTTATAACCAGGAGAAACTCCCAAAAGGCGCCACTCTCCTCGGCATAATCTTATCTTCTGATAAGACCAACATTTCGGCCATGACTGGCGATCGAACTGCACATCCTCTCCTTATTAGTCTCGCGAACATATCGGCCGATTTTTGTATGAAGTCAACTCACCACGCATTTATCCTCCTCACACTCCTACCCGTTCCAAAGTTTCTTGAAAGAAATAAGAGTATGCGTGGAATGCTTGGGGATCGCCTTTTGCACGCATGTCTGGACTTCGTACTGCAGCCGCTGAAGATTGGTGCAGCTATCGGAATCATGATGAATGATCCTCTTGGAAACCGTCGATTTTGCTTCACACCATGTGCTTCATATATGGTGGACACACAGGAGGCTCTTATGCTGGCCGGAGTAGCTGGGAAAACATCTCATCTGACGATTGCCGACTACACAAAGTTTGGCGATCCATTTCGACATGAGCCGTGCACAGCATCCCTTACACTGACTCAACGACACATTATTCGAACCAAGACCCACCCCCAAGATGACATGTCCGCCTATTTACGTGAGGCGAAGAAATTTCGACTCAACAGCGTTGACAGCTTGTTTTGGAGAGATTGGCCCGGAGCAGAGCCTCCTAAGTTCTTCACACCCGAGCCCTTGCACCACTGGCATAAAGCATTTTGGGATCATGACGCGAAATGCTGTACTCGGGCCATGAGCCCTGAAAAAAATTGATTTTCTATACTCAATCCTACCTCACCGTATCGGATTTCGCCAGTTTAAGGAGGGGATATCCAAACTTAAGCAGGTAACGGGGCGAGAACATCGTGACATTGAACGATACATGGTGTCAGTGATTGCTGGTGCAGTGCCGAAGGATTTTCTTATCGCCATCTGAGCTCTCATGGATTTCCGATATCTTGCCCAAGCGCCCGAGATTGACGATATTGGCTGTCGTAATATCGAGAATGCCTTGCAGGAGTTTCATTCCCACAAAGACGCCATTCTCAAAGCGGGGGCAAGGGTTGGCACAAAGGGTAATCCTATCAACAATTGGTGGATACCTAAGCTCGAGATGATGCAGAGTGTAGCAGCTAACATCCGTGCGAACGGTGCACTATATCAGTGGTCAGCGGACATCAGTGAGCATGCCCATGTCACGGAGATCAAGCACCCTCCCCGGTGTGGCAACAACCAAAATTACGAGTCACAGATTTGCCGTTCACTCGATCGCACAGATAAAATTCGCCGTTTTGACCTTGCAACGTCAATCCTAGAATCCGGGATTCAGCTTGGTAACCCGACCACCGACTACCCCGACGATTGGTCTGACGATGACCATGATGACACTGAGGACTGCAATGAGAGCAGTCACTCACCTCATCTAGTCAATACAGCCTCTGCCCTTCTCGCCTCTGTTGGCCCTACATCAGTTCTTTCAGGTGGGACCCGCAGTGCTCCGGACTATTTTGCACTAGCAGCTACCCTCATGCGCGGCGATCGGCCTCAAGGTGGCACCCCAACCTTTCCGTACATTCTCACTCGGCTCTACGGCATTCCATCTTTCTCGAGACCCCAAATCTAAGCAGATGGGTGTTGATGAAGCTGCAGAGTTATTCAACCTACCAGATCTCCGGCCTGCCCTGGCCAATTACTTCTATCGAGTCACACACGGTGAGGACACCTCAAGGCTGCCTCTTGGCGGACGTCGAGCAGGTCGTCCTGGATGTCCACTCCCTTTTGATTCAGTCTCAATATGGGATAGGATGCGGATACAGCTCAAGAAATACCACCGCCCAAATGATGTCACTGAACCCCGGACGTTAATGGCATCACCACCCTCCGAACCTTGGCCCACTGGCCAGTGTGATGCTGTACTTATCAACACCCCAGGGACACAGCATGAGATGCTGAGATCAGTCTCGCTCCTGAAATCCCAAAATACTGTATGGTTTCAATCAATTCGTCGATCACGCGTCACGGAGGGTACCTGACGTGCCGAAATTTGGCCCTTGTCACGGGTCACGGAGAGGTCCTGACGAAAGGTCTGAACGTGACACTTGACCATATATAGTATTTTTGGCTTTTGTGCCCATATAATATTGATATATACCTAATTTTCACCCTGGTGGCTTATTACAACCACTAATTTCGCTAGAAATATCGATAAAATGGCTCAAAAATCACCCACACTTGACGAATTTTTGCGCTTGTCACGGTCCTCTAAGTAAGGTGACGAATCAAAAATTTCGTCAGGCTTGTCACGGTCACGGAGGGGTGTCGATTTGATCGAAACCCTACAGTAGACGGCTATCCAGATTAGGCCTGCACCCGTACCTGATTGGCGCCCTCGGGAGTCTCGAAACGTATCCGAGGAGCACCATGAGGAGGCTCACAGGCCTCGCTTACAAACTTTTTGTTCTAGTTCCACACTTATGGAAGCTCTGCTCGGGTGCGTGTTTCTTCTTCCACACCCACGAGCGCACATCTCGACGTTCTGCTATGCACTGTGCAGCGCCCGACTCTTCGACATATTCGTAATCATAATGCCTTCGAGCTCATATCTCCCGCGCCGCAACCACGTTCGGGTTCGCAAAGGCCTTGGGCAGGTTCATCGCAACCCTAAAAGAAAAAGGAGCCAAGCTCATCACACTGTTACCGTAACGTGTCCCCTCAAGTTGCCAGACAAAAGGCCCTTCGTTAAAGATTTAGCCGACTGGAAGAGAACGTCCCGGCAGATAGTGCTGACGTGCTCCAAAGTGCAGCCGAAGAATTCAATGAGGATCCCATGGATCGCGATGAGGATTACGTCGACATCGAGGATCAGCAGCCTGCCCAATCACGCCAACACAAACAAGAAACGAAAGGAGAGGCTCAGAGGCTCTATGAATCATGGCAGAAGCTCCTCCCATCGCTCGTACTGCCGTTCCTCACCTATATGAACAAATCTGCTAGTCGTCTGACTGCAAATACATTCGAGTTGGACAATTCTTCGCCTTGTACTACTTGCCCCTTCGGACACTCACAAGACCACCCGCGTTTTATGTCTTTTGGGACCGTAAGTAATATATTTAGTCTTTTAGACCTTTTCTTTGCTTAACGTTCCATGGATCACGAAGCAATTGACGTCAACAGCTGCCAATGCCGATCGCTGGCGACCATACGGATTGACCATGGGTTTTCCCCCACCACACCAAACCAACCTCGCCTCGCAATCTCTGTCGACTTCTTAGAGTTATACCATGCTCTTTTCGAACATACCGGTTATGCCGTCATGGCCATGTCAGCGGCACTCAATAAACTGTATACATGGAGAGGATACCCTATCAATACTGAAGAGGTCAGTCGCATTATCAACAGTAATATCTCAACATGACTCAAACAAATACAGGGCAAGCCCAGGATTCATTCCGCCGTGCGTTTGGGTCAGCCGTGCAATGGTATGACTGCCTAAAAGTCACAGTCCGCAGATCCGTCAAGAACGCTATTCAGACGGCACACGGCAGCATCTCCCAACCTGTCCCATCTGCAAGGCCCGAATTCCCGGAGATTGAAACGTCTTCGACGCCGGATGCGCCGTCATACTACAAACCATCGAGTACGGAAGCAGCAAGGTTGCTTCAGAAAAGGTGCCCTGCGTGTTTTGGAGGTCGCATGAAGGGTCGCAGTTTTAAAGAGTGCGTAATATTATTTCCATCATTTTTTATGCTTATCGTATCGTATATTTTAGTGGTGGCTGCCATGTGGCAACCGACGGTAACTTCCACCATCGACACTTGTCCCGCGCTGGAGACAGTTCCTCGTTTTATGAACCTGACTATTTCATATCCAAGGCGCAGGTGGATGCTGTAGGAGATCGCATTGAACATGCCCGCCAGAGGCCATCTCGTGTCTATAAGGCAAAGGTTTCGGACTCCGCCATCGACGATTGTCAAGATTTCTATGAGGCCGCTGATGGTAGGAAGGAGAAACTAGTGGAGAGCAGTTCGACGACAGAGGGCATGCAGCTCTTATTTGCCATCACGATATCGCGCTTTTTTTGCCAATATTGATTCCCTGGTGAACAGCAGAAATATGCTGTCGCCCTCGTTGAGCATCTTTATAGCTTCCTCCCAGAAATTGCTATGGTTGTTGTCCTTTACGATGTTGGATGTGTTTTGGATAGAAGCCTTGAATTGGTGAGTCTCAAAATACTCTACATATATCGTGCATGTTTTAATACGTATTCAGTACGACATCCTGCCCCTCGATATCACATGCCGACTTCAGTTTGCGACCTCAACAATGCACACATATGGCCACTAATGGGCATGCCAACTGCCAACTCGTGTATAACCCTCGTCTACGGCCCGGACTTGGTTTGACTGACTCGGATGGGGAAGGTACGGAGGGGCTGTGGTCGAGGCTGCGGAAATTGATCTCCATCACGAGAGGCTGTGCGGTAGGCCCTCCCACCTGACATTTACTATCTATTGTTAGCAATCTCTTCCATAATGATCCCGCCGCATCTGGCTCTTAGACCGACACGCATATTCGTTGAATTCCGAAATATGCGAAGGTTTAGGAGACTGGATAGGACAATGACTCCGCCTGGGCGTCAACAAGCAGGGCAAAGCCGCACGCGCAGAGCTCCTCGCTTGTGGAATTCCCATTGAGGTTCTTCGCGAACAATGGAAACGTCAACAGGAGGCGCAGCTGTCTGTCCGATCTTGTATGTACATCCCATCACTTCTTCAGATTCCCAACCTAACACGACTTGAACAGATGCTCCCAACTGATTGAAAAAAGAGCTTGATAAAGTACTTACACTGCAAGGAGATGTTGATAATGTCGAATCAGCTCTCAACTCCACTCGCATAACCGTCACACAGGGCGAGGCCCCTTATGCTGCCCTCTCCGCCCTCTCGGCTCTCGAACGGACACACAGCCGCCTACCGAAGAAGGTCGAGAATCTATACGCCTCGCTGAATGTCCACGAGAGCTTGCCTGAGCTGATCAGACTCAGCTCGACTTTATTAGGACTCTTTTCATGGCTCGAGACCTCAAAATCAACATGCGGAAACGGGCAATCACCTGCTTCTTTGAAAGGGAGAAACTCGACAGAGCAGTGGGTGGGAAACAGAGCCCTCTTGGTATGAGTCTCACACAGCATCGTCGATCTACACTAAATATATTCAACTAGGTACTAAACTTCACCAGCAGACTCGTAAGGCCATGCCGAGGCGCACGCCAGCCCTTATGGCAGCAATGATAAAATTCAATAAGTACTGCGATTCACTCGTTACCCTCTCATATCCCGCTGCAAACATCCCGCTGCCACGGCATTTAAAAACCGACCTCACCTTCCTTCAGGACGATCAATACCTCATGGAGGACGTCTGGGTCCATCCGAGCGCAAATGCCGCACTACCCTGGCTCACGGATAGCAAAGTTCGAAAATGTATGTGCGATGCTCAAGGTTGATCGTTGCACGGAGGACTTCCGTCGCCTCGGCATAGAGGCCGACAACCTGTGTCGATGGTTTGGCCAAGCGTTAGCGGCAAATGAGCTTGCCATTCGGACCACTGTCGGTGAGTGATTCACTCCGTTTGGTTATCACAAATTTCTGATATTATTTTGAATAGAACCTCTCTTATTACAACCGCTTCTACAAGAGCGCGCACTCACCCTCCGTCTACAGTGCCTCTGGCTTACACCACTAACGCCAAAACACATCCTTCCTTTCCATGCCCAGAACACCGCGGACATTGCCTTATGTGTCTCTGGGAAACCACTGAGGCCCGTCGCTCTCGACTGGCTCCCATCACAAATCTTACTGCCCTCCACCCAAACTCATGAAGAGTATCTGGGTAATGACACTGACGCCGACGAATGGGACAACATACCATACTTGGATCCTTCTCAAGCAATGTTGGCTGATGTCATTACGGAAGATAGTCCAGTTGAACAATCGATTGATTCTGTTTGGGCTCCCTCGGTAAGTTTTTTCACAGGATATTCGGAAATCTGACTCACGTCTTGTGGTTTCTAGGTCTTCATCCATTTAGATAACTTTAGTGGCGTTCAAAGTCCCAGCACGTGCATTGAGAATCCCCTCCGGCCTCGCTGCAGCAGTGCCAGCGGTGACTGTCGGGCAATTAGCTTCGACCTCAACGACCTCTTGCGCCTCTCGACTTCGTCAAGACTCCGCGACGTCTGTATAAACGACTGCGCCTCACTTCTCCAGCGAATCTTCAATGGACCGCACTCCCGGCAATGCGCCATCATCTCTATACATGCGCTCACCAATCACCGCGGCACTTCAGTAGACAACCAAATTTGGACAGTCACAAAAGTCTCACAATTTTGGATGAAGACGAAATGGTTGTTCCCGATGCATCATTCTCAAGTTCCTGAACATTGGGTCTTATGTGTTGTAGACACTGTATCACAACACATCGACTTCTTCGACAGTCTCGCCAAAGAGAGTAAATGGCTCCCTGATATCAAGGTATGTTTATTACCCATGTATTCTAAATCACTCACGTATTTTATTTTAACAGGATGTGGTGTTTCTTGTCTTAAGGTTGGCAAAGATCGCGGCAGCTCATGGTCATTTGATAGACGTTATGGAGTCCGGATGGACCGCCTCTCCGACCTCTGTAAGCCTATTTATGAGCTAATAATACCCTCGCTAACAACTATCAGGTGGACCTTCTGCAAACGAATGGATATGATCGTGGGGTCTGCGTTCTAGCCTCTATCGCCGCAGTGCTTGGCGGGTTTGATGTAACAGGATTCGGCAAGGCGGATATCACCTGGTTCAGACAATTTCTCATGTATCATGTTCTTTCACTGCCAGTCTCATCCTAGTTACACAATAAACTCGTTATCCAATTACATCTATGGAGTGCCAAGCCAGCCGTCCACCCTTATAAGCCTCAAGATAGTTTGCATGGCCCATCTCCCTCACCCAAACCTCGTCCCTCAAACAGTGAATGATCTTAGCCCCATTCCAGTGCCAGTTCGCCCGTCATTAGTAATTACCTCCCACTCAGATCCTTCGAGCTGCATGAATTCGTTGTCTTCAATGATCCAAGTTGCAAGGCGCACATCAATCTCCTCCAACATCCTCTGTACCAACTCCCCACTTGTCCTGTGGTCCATTGAAAGTTTGCGCCGCTCACGTCCTTGTTCCTCCAACAGCCTCAAGTGGTGATCATTTCTACCACGAGGACATCCAATAATTTTGAAGGAGATCCGTCATGGGTTGTGGTATCTGACAATACGATAGGTAGATACCGAGGCTCCCAGATGCCCAAGATAAGGGTAGGCGAAGATATTGGTAAGCTTTGATAAAGTGTGAGGTTGAACGAATTTTGTAGGAGGCTCTCCAGTGTAGAGAGGGAGGAACGCCGGGTTGGATACGAGGTTCCATCGGCGAAGGGGTGTATGATATGCGACACTAGTATGCGTCCCTGTTCTGTTGTTGGCGCTGTAACTTTGAACTGTGTATCGAAGGGTGAGCTTGTATTCGGAAATGGAATTGACTTGAAACTTACATAGGCAATCGGTTATACTTGGTATTATATGCCTTAGCAGCAAGGGCTTTATCCACTGTTGTGAGATGCTTTGCACGTCGACCCATGATTTGCCTGAGGCCCTGAGCAACTTATAGTGGAGGTCAGTTATTTTTAGAAAATAAAATATGTTGTACTCAATTCATTTGCCAATGAATTACATTCACTCCGAATGGCATCAACTAGTTCTGGGCTGAGTTAGAGCTTTTATAACATATGGGACGACCTCTCGGAAAGCCTCACTCAATCAGCATGAGATTTATTCACGTTCCGATTGGCTGGGCAACTTTCGCCGAAACATTGCCAAGAATGGATACTGCCACGACACAACCACTGATCATCGATCAGCGTTCAACGATCAACGATCATCGATCATCGCCCTACTGCAGCCCACGAGTGTACACAAACTTATGGTTAGATTGACCTACAAGTGGTCATATGCGAATGCCTGTACTATGGACTCAAGGACCTCATCGGGAATCCAGCCTCTTGACCCTCTTACTCGCCTCTAAGACAGACAGACTTCTCCTTGCCTTTTTGCCAGCCTCTTCGACCCAAATGTGCTGAGCTGACTTTACATGTGCAGGCTCTTCTTTTGAGTCTGTTGCTGTTGCATTCCGTGCCATTATTTGCGTATTTACTGGCTCTGCCTTTGGTGGGTTCCAAAAATTTTCGGTCTGCGACGCCTTTGACTGAAATACGCGACGCGCACTTCAGCTTTCCGTGTTTTGCCCTTTGATTTTCGCGGCCCTTTTCATCTCAGTCTGGTCTCGGTATCTTGTTGATCTACATCTGGTAAGTCTGCATTTTTCCTTGTATGACATTTGCGACTAACAAAATGGTCTTGTTGTATCAGTCTTCTTGTTTCCATATCGTATTTCAGTCCACCTCTTGGCCTTTAACTCTATTCCAACCTCTTTTCGTTCTTAATTTTGTAAGTTTCAAATTTTCACGTCTGCGACGCCAGTGACCGAAACTCGCCCACCCTTTAGCCTTCGTATTCCCGCCTCCTGTGTCCCTCTCTTTATCTTCGATCCTATCCCTATCTGTAGCCTTGCAACCATCAGTAAGTTTCACCTTCCCCTTAACCGAATGCGGACTTTAGAGCTCTGACCACTTTAATCTGCAGCAGAATATCGTTATGCATACACCATCTGAAGGGCTCCCGTCAGGAAATCACCCATTTCCTGCAGGGCCCGCACCTCATGGTCGTTTCCCGTCTTCCTCGCCATCTCACCAGTCGCCAAGTCGGCCAAACGGGTCATCGCTGTTGTCTGCCCCACCGTTTTCTGGGACCCCAGCCCAACTAGAGCCTCGTCATCCTTACGCAGAAATGCCGATGTACCTTCCGTGGGATCGTATTCCCCCTCGTCAACACCTCCAGCCTCACAATCGTTATTACTCGCGCACTTCACCACCTTATCTACCAGCTGCGGGTCTAGCCCCCACCACCCCACCCCTTCATGCGTCTCCCACCTAGTGGACCTTATACAGGGCCACAACAGTTTGGGGCTGGACCAATAGAAGGAGATTTTGGACCCCTTGACTCAAGCATGTCGAACTCATCGGATTGGGTTACATTGGGCTACTCAGACACGGGTACCCGGAGAGTCGTTTGCGCACTCCTCCCGGTCGTCATTTGCCAACTCCTTCCATTCCCAGACCTCCGCTGCCTCCAAAACCCGTTGAGCTGACCTCCACTGGAATTTCGGATTCAGAGTCATCTGAGCTACTCCGTTCCACGCCCGCAGGGATAAACCCATCGATAGGGAACGGTGATTTGCTTCCTTCATTTCATGATCGTCAATCACCTCTCCAAACACAAGGTCGCCACGCTACTCCCGCTATCTCATCTCCTGGCGAGGTTCCTGAGCCTCCTGTGCTATCTTCTCCAGAGGAGACCCATGAGCCTCCCACATACATACATCTGGATGAGGCCTGCAAGTCTCCAGCTGCCTCTCCGAAACCTGCGTGAGGCGCTGGAGGTCGTCCAACTACGAAAGCCTTGGGACTCATTGAAGAAGGTTTTTCTCAGATAAAGGATATAATCGAGGGACTTGCGGAAGTCACTAAACGGCCACCATCTGATCTGTATCGCAGGTTGGAGAAATCACGAAAGACCCCTTCGGAAGGTCATCTGTGGAATATATACTTACATTACTTCGTATATCACGAAGAGGAGGAGGCGGCCAGAATTGGCAAACCTCTCGAACATTCTTAGGCATACCGGAGCCTGTGCTATGCGCAATACAAGGTGGACCACCAAAGCTTTCAGGTGTTGTTAGAGGCGTACCAAGAGCTTGAAATGGCGGGTGTAGAGATGACAGCGGGTCAGTGTAAACGGGAGGTCAAGAAGTACGAGAAAAAGTTGCAAGACATGGTGAGTTAACAGCGCTAATGTACCCGGATGTGCACTGACACTCATTGTGAAAGGCGATGGAGGCGTATCGGACTCTCGACATCGATACATTCCTTATGACGGCTGGGAGCATTGTCCTGTCTGATAACGGACCGATGAGCACCGGTGAGCTTTTTCGACACCCCAAATGCTGTATTCTATCGCGTCCATCCCGTCCGTCCTAACTAACGATCTCCTAGTTTCTTTCCGACAAGACCGATGTTGAGCCGGACGAGGCTCAGGCTGCATTCGCCGCGCACGCCTTGTAAGTCATTCAGTTATACAGGCCATCTTCAAGAATAACATTTTTATCTAGCAATCAAAAAGCCACGAATTCCCTTGCGTTTGTACGAGACAAGAAGCTGGCTACCCCTCACATCAAAACGGAAGAGTCCTTTCCATCAGGTGACAACACATCTTCCTCATCCTGGCTCCTCGCCGCCATCAAGCAAAAGGTATACGAGATATTCCATAAGTCATACTCCTACCTCCCTCTTAGACGACTGACTCGATAATCAATAGAGAGCTTTGGCGTCACTATTTCTATGTCCCAATTCCCGTGGAAATTGCTGCTCGTCATCCTGGCCAAACACGGCCTCGTTCTAAGCGGTTATCATGCCGGGTCAAGTCCGAGGCAACAACAAGACAAAGGCATCGACGACCTGCTCAGCACTGAGCAGGTTGATCTCGCCACGTCCCTCGAGCTCATCGGCAGGACATATTTCTCCCTCTGTCTTTTACGTGTCCCAAATGACCTTTTGGATGATAAGTAGCCATTCTATCTATAATATTCTGCATGAGGCTTACACTATCAACTTAGCAATCAAGTAGTCTGGTGATCGTATGCTGCCCCCCACCTCCTGGTTCCGATGTTGCGCGAGCATGTCATGCATACTACTCATTGGCAGACAAAGTGCCTATATTTTGCATGGATGGACCTCGTTGAATTGTTGAAGATATGCGACAACCGATCACGTCAACACATACTCACATGGCTGCCGGAGGCAAAGATGTCATCATTCTCTCCTCGTCTCCACCATTATCCACTGCGCCGCGCACGCCCACAGTGCCCCGCGCACCTGATCCCTCCCATGTTAGCTCAGATGTAATTGCCAGCAGCCCTCAGCCATCGGTCTGAGTCTCTAAAAAGAGGAAGGCTTTCGTCAACTCACATCGGAAGACAATGACCTCCACATTGCTGTCCCCAAACACAAGAGGGTGAAAGCCGCTACCAGTAGCCAGAAGGTGGTTGCAGCCAAGAGTGAGCGGAAGGTGAAGGAGGTGAGCGAGAAGGGGAAAGGGAAGGAGGCTGTCGGGAAAGGGGGGGAAGGAGAAAGAGAGGCCAGCTCGGTCGAGAGCGAAGAAGATGAAGAGTGTTACCTTCATTGAGGATGAGGACAGTAGCTCATTGGACGACAAACGGCCTCCGGTGACAAGGCTCAAACCCAAGCCAGCCTACCGTTGTGCAAGCGCTCCGCAAGAGTCCCTACCGGAGTCCCAGAAGAAGGTTGTGATTTCAGTTGGTAAACATGCGGCGCAACTCCCAACGGCTCCAGTTCTACCAATCGCAGGATCTAACCCTGTCCCTGTTGGTTCAACAACTGATTCCGAGACCACAGCCGTCCCTGCAGTCCTAGTGGGCGCAGCACCCTCTCTTGCCCCTGTAGCGCCTCCCACACATCCTGTGCCTCATACGGCAGTCACACCTCCTGTTCCCACTCCTGTGTCTGCACGTCTTGCTAGTGATGACCACTATCTCCAACGCGAGCCTCATCCTCCTCCGCATGGCTATGCTGTCGACAAGCACATTCACCACTTTTATCATCGGCCACTGGTTCGAGCTATGGATAACCATTATGGTATGCAGCCGCCAACGCTCTACCGGGACCAGGGCCAGGATTTTCGGGAGACGGAAGCTATGGATTTCGGGGAGACTACTATGGCTATACACCATGCCCACATGAGTACTGTGCACCACAGTACCTACATGCCATGCAGCCTGGTGGACAACCCTCATACGCGGCACTCCCACCCACTGCATATAATCAATACCTGCGCCACGATCCTCACCAGCAGCTCGGTGTAGCAGCTGCTCCTCCCAGAGGCCCGACGGCCAACGCAATGGCTCCTTCTTCCATTCGATCATCATCCCAAGTCCGCGTGAAGGGACGGACTACAGATGGATGCATTCTCGGATGTTTTCTTGTGTTAGTCGGTTCTGCTCTTCCCTCGTCTCTCCTGGCATCTGTCTGGCATATCTCAGTACGATTTCTTGAGTAACCCTCCGGCTTTTCTTGTTTACTATAGCCCCATCTCTATGCACGTTAGCCCGCTTCCCAGTTTACTGTTTCGTTTTCTATGCTTGATACTTAAGTCTTTTGCAGTAGTACCGTAGTTGCAATGATTCAGTTGCCTGGTAACCGAGCTGAGATAATATTGTGGATATGTTCTAAATACAATGAGTGTGCTGAGGTCAAAGAGCCTCAGCGGCCTCATCAAGAGCATCCACCAATCATAAAGTGATTAAATGTATGAAGAGGCTCGGTAGCCTCATATGTATCAGATGCGATGCCGCAGAGGCCCATCATCAAGAATAGGCCTCGTGCTGCCTAGGGTGACTCTTCAACCTCCGTGCGATCTCTGTCCGCATCCCATGATATCTGGCCATTTGCGCCATTTACAATCGCGCCAGAAATATTAATTTAGCACTTTCGCAGCCTGGCGGACTAAATCATTCGCAGATGATATATATTGCAATAGACTCGAGTACCATACCATACCCACCTCTAAGGGCAGAAGATGAAATAGTGAACCCAGGTATGAAGTCAATGTGTGGGGGTGAAAGAACGGCAAGATGTTTGACGAAGAATAACAGGATTACTCAAGAAATTGTCCAAGAGATGTCAGACGGGATGGGGGGGAGGCGAGGAGGAACAAGACTAAATATAGCAAGAAAATGTCCAAACATGAACGTCCATAATTGTTTAGGAGGGTTAAGTAGTATCGGATGGGGAGAGCCGTGAAGACGACGCCACCGCGTTGCTCGTCGTCACTGCCATGTCTGGCTGCAGATAAGGATTGTGGAGCGGTTGTTGATGACAGGTGGGCGTGCCATGTATGGAGACTACCCTCTAGGTTGCATGGCGTGTGGATATGTTGACAATCGTCAGCAAGTTGGTGAGGACCATCAACGCGGTAGGTAGGTAGCTTGTCGTCTATGGAGTAGTGGGCTTGGCGTCCTCGTAGCGCATCTGAACCCGGAGGTGAGCGTCGGCGGATGACTACAGGGTGTGATCCGGACTTTATACCTAAGCGCGTATTGTAAGCGGACACCAATGCAGAATATATATTAAAATATCACGAACCTTCTAGGCGGTCCTGTGGAGCTCGCGAAAGGATGGTCGGGAAGTTCGTCCGTCCCATGAGCCCGAGCGAAGTGGCGAGATCAACTTGTTCCGTACTGAAGAGATCACCGATCCCTTTGGTCTTGTTGTTACCTCGGACTTCACCGGGTATAAAGATATCAGGATAACCGCTTAGAACGAGTCAGTGTTTGCCAAGAGAGCGAGCAACAACTTCCATGGAAATTGATTCATGGGAATGGAGACACCGAACTCCTCTGTCAATAGTTAGGTCAGTCATTTAAGAGGCAGAGGGAGGAGTATGACATACTAAACATTTCGGATAGCTTTTGCTTGATAGCAAGAAGCAAGGATGGCGCCAATATATTATCACTCAATGCACCTGATGGCGAAGGGTCTTCGGTCTTCATGCGAGTGCTATTTGGCTTCGGGTCTCGTGCGAAGGCAATAGAATCCATGGCCTTTTGGTTACTGGATAGAATGAAGGTTATCAGAGAGACGTTAGATGCAAACGACGAGACTCACAAGACATGCGCGGCGAATGCAGCCTGAGCCTCGTTTGGCTCAATGCCAGTCTTATCAGACAGGAACTAATGAGTTGTGAGTAACGTGGACCGGTAGAGTGGACCATTGAAACAAGAACACATACCCCCGTGGCATTGGGTGTTTCGTAAAAGCTAACCAGTCCGTGATCGGACAAGACAATGTTCCCAGCCGTCATGACAAATGTATTGATATCGAGCGTTCGAGAGGCTTCCATTGCCTGTAAGAACAATTATTATTATGAGCATGAGCGAAGAATGTGTTTTAACTCGCCATGTCCCGCAACTTCTTCTCATACTTCTCAACCTCCCGCTTATGCTGACCCACTGTCATCTCTGTGCTCCCATCACAAGCGCATGATAGGTCTCTAACAACTCCTGAAAATTGGAGTGATCTGCTTTGTACTGTGCGTAACATTGACTCCGAAACACTCGAGTGCGCTGGAGGGACTTATTGATTCTGCCCGCTTCCTCATCCTCGTGACGCGCAAAGTAGTGTAGATAGATGTTCCAGAGTTGCCCATCAGAGGACCCCTTTCGAGATTTCTCCAACCTGCGATAAAGGTCGGAGGGAGGTTTTCCCGTGACCTCCGCAAGCTCCTCAATGATCGCCATTATCCGGCTGAATCCCTCGTCAATGACGCCCAACGCCTTCGTAGTTGGACGGCCGCCGGCCCCCTGAGTGAATTTCGGGGAGACAGCTGGAGCCTCGTGAGCCTCTTCAGGCGAGTTAGATATTTCGTCCGGAGGAAACGGTGCAGGAGGATCCGGGGCCTCGTTTGGAGGTGAGACTGCAAGATCCATATCTTTGATCATCGTTGACGGGTTTGGAGTGGTGAGATGCGGCTGCTCCGATACTGCCAATGACGGGCGGCCAGTGGAGGTCAACTCGATGGGGTTCGGGGGCAGCGGAGAACTAAGCAATGAAGGGGTCTGCAGACGACTCTCGGGATGTCCCACGCCCCTGTCTGAGTAGTCCGAGGTGACCCGATCTAAGGAGGACGACATGTCTTCAAGAAATTCACTATTGAGTCACACTTGCGCACCCTCAAAGCGCCGAGGCATCATATACCCTCCGTTAGGAGATGGCGAACGCATGAAAGCATGGGGTGGCGGAGCTAGGCCTACATTTGGCAGATATGGAGAGGCAGTGTGTGGGTAGTAAGGATCATGGGCCTGAAAATGTGGATTACCATCTCCCATCAGGTATGGTGGCCCAACGACGCATGGGAGGCTGTTGCTCCCAGCACGGCTGGCTCTGCGCAAGGGCATACGCAGATGCCGGATCTACAGTAATAGCGGGCACGTCACTGGGCTTATCCGCAGGCACCACCTCAACCTCAGCAGCTGCCAAGGTACTATCACTCGGGACTTCTAGTGGGGGTGACGGCTTGCGGCTTCGCTGTCGTCCAAGAATTGCCGGTGAGGCCGCCGTTGTCATAGTTATATGTTGCCGTTACCGTGTCGGTGTCGTCTCAGGAATTGGAGACTTAACGCGACGTCTTCCCGGTGTCATGGAAGGTGTAATGGTGACGACCCACCCGACTGACTTGGCGACTGGCGAGACGGTGGAGATGACGGAAAGCGACCACGGGGTGCTGCCTGTGCAGGAAAGGGGTGATTTCCTGTTGGCAGCTTGTCGGACGGAGTATGCATACGGGAATATTCTAGAATAAGTCGAAGAGACCGTGTCAGGAGTCTACAATCAGTAAGTACAAGATAAACTTACGGAGGGAGGTAAATAAAAAAAACAGACGCGAGATTGAAATGCGAGAGGAGAACAGAAGAGGCGGTGACACGGAAACTAAGAGGTATTGAGGGTTTTTTTCAGTTGCAGGCGTCAGACACGAGAATTTTCAGACTTACCTGACGAAGAGTAACGAAATACTGAGACTGAAAAGACGGAGAGGAGAGCCACCAAGGGGAAGGCCAGAGACGATGCTAGGATGCATAGGATGTGTTTTTCAGTAAAATGTGTCATGGACACAAAGATTTCACCCACCAGATGTAGAGCAACAAGGCGCTGAGACTGGAAAGAAAAAAAAGGGGAACCAGCAAGGGGAAGGCAAAAAAACGAGCTAAGAGGTGTAGAATGTATTTCTTCAGCAAAGGGCGTCGCAGAACCGAAAATTTCAGACTCACCTAAGGCAGAACAAGACGTCGGGATGATAAGGCGAAACACAATATCAGCAGAGCAAGAGTGAGAGCTGTATATATCAAATGAGCAAAACACATTCGGAATAGGAGAAAAAGGCGACTCACTAGAGAACGCGCCGAAATAAGGGCAGAGGCAAGAGAGGAAGAGAAAACAGTCCTTGTTTAAATTTCTTATATATCGACTCATGCCGTTAATCCGGCGTCCACATGGGCATGTTGAAAGAGAAGTCGAAGATGCAGGAGAAAGGGAATGCCAACGCCTTAACATGTTCAAGAACGGGTCCGTAACGAGTAAGAGGTTCTTGAGGCTCAAGAGGCTGAGGTCGATGGGATACGGAGACTGTCTAAACCCAGATCAAAAAGAAAAAAGAGGTAGAGGCTAGGAAATAGAAGTGGATGTAGATCAGGCGCCGCAATGGGGAGTAGGCCGCAAGGAGGAAATCATGATAAGACGCGACAAGCAAGTGCTGGCATCGTCCATTTTCGGCAATATGATCGGCGTGAGTTCCCGAACCAATCAGGTGGCACGCCGCCGCCTTGAATCTCCATCTGAAGTAATACAGTATAGCCGGCCGCCAATCTCGTCCTGTTTGTCAGCGAGAACATCTCGAGCCGTTTCAGGGAGATGCTTCTGCGAAAGTACGTTTGCAGTGGTACAGTAGTCAAATGTATTTTTATTTGATTGTGCTGCCATTTGTCAAATACCATTCACCCCGCCAAATTGCGTCCAAGTACGGCAATTGTGAGCTTATGTACATCAAAAATGCCACTAGCATCCTTGCCAAACGAAAATTTAAAATTCTACACAAAAGAACCTGTTCTGTACGGTTCAATAGTGCATTCTATTGTGTCAAATTAATATTTATCAGATTGTGCCCACGACAATTTGTCGAATACCATCCACAGCTTCAATTTGGTGCACGCCACACTGCACCAAATTTGGCAGGCATTGCCCTGCCCCACTGTACTTAGCACATGGCTACCTATGTACTATCTGTGGAACCCCCAGAAACCAATTCGTGTATAGGAGTTCAGATCAACCGGGAATTATTTCCGAAGACTCTGAGAGTGCTCGATCCACCAGGCTATCCATACTGCTATTAAAGGAGGAGATGAGACGTGTACTTGTGTACTTCGAATACTACAAGGCGTCTTGGTGGGTTGAGCGAGGTGAGGCTGAGAGACGGGAGGCTTTGCATGCTCTTTCAGAGGGTCTACAGGCTTATGTTGAAGGTCAAGCGCAGCTGCAACGCGACCTGGCTTCAAATTTCATCAAGAAATGGGCATCGCTACGTGCTGGTGGGACCAGTGATGAGGACGTGATTGCGGCCGGAGATATGGAGTCTGATGACGAGCTAGACAGGGCCGGTGCTGGTAGTGAGGAAGAAGCTCTCGATGAGGCCATCGAAGAATATGAGGGGGTAACGGACGATGAGGCATGTAACAATCAGTGTAGTTTCTTTTTCGTATTGTAATCGGAATAAGGCACAGAGATAAGATGAGATAGACCCATTAGATCGATCACTAGATCTCTCTGGATAATCAGGTACAATTTACCCAATGCAATCTATTGTAATAAGCACCGGAGCACCCTTTTGGCGCACCCGGAAGCTAGCCCGGATAGAGACGCCACCTATTACAATATACTCCCCAAGACCTATTATAATATTTGTTGGTTGTTATAACACTTAATAGCCACTTGCTACCCCAGGTATGTTGTAATCCGACTTTAAGGATACTACTTATTCAAATAAGACTACAGCTACAGCACTGTCCGAAACTTAGCAATTATGGGAACAATTAAGGCAACTACTTGACTCAGTGGGCCGCAATATAATCAAGGGACCTTTACTTTTTATGATGTCATTAGGTAGTAGTTTACAATGAATACAATAAGAGAAAACAAAGCGACGAAAGTAGTGACTTGTTGAAGCCACTCTGTAGTAACATACATTGCAACCAGATCAAATTACAGCCCATAGGGTGCTTAATGCGCTCGTCCAAACGTATTTCCTGTCCTATCAGTACGTCCAGTATCAGTACTGGCCCGTATAGCCTCTACACTTGCTCTAATAGCACCCACTGCCTTTTCTTCATCGTCGAATCTTGACATCATAATGACCAAGATAAAATGCAAGATGGAACAGATCACTTACATGTTGCCTTGAGGGAGGGCATATGGGTACCCCTCATACCCATCCATTGTTCTGGCCATGATGGACTTACGGATGATATGACCACCAATAGTGTCTTTTTGTACTCCCTTATGTCTCTCCGAGGAAAGTTGGGAATCTGCCTTTCAGGCGCCATAGGACTTAGAGAAAAATGCGTGTAAAGACGAGTGAAGTGCTGACCTGATATTCATCCCAGATTGTTGTTATTTCTTCCAATTTTATCTTACACTCATTTTTGACGTCACTTTTTACCCTCCCCCAGAACCAATGGGTTGCTTCTGTTTCAATATTGCTCAGGTCCACAAAGAGGCTGACCATAAAGGCTGTTCAATCAAGACAGATGCATGTATACCTTGATACTGACCTGTTGAGCATATGCTCATAAACTTGCTTTAAGTTCTCGTCCGCTTCAAGCTGCAATCGTGCAGACATGAGAATACAGCAGTTCTTGATAAGATCGACACATTTTTGAGCCTCGGATGTTGGAATGAAGTTTAAAGGCATTGATGTGTATTCAAAATGCGTGTGATGATGGTTTATCAGAAGGAAAGATAAGCAGGTTGTCAGTGTACCAAGGGAATGGAATAATAGGAAAGAATCGGAAGAATCGAGCTTGGTACAGTGCTTTCGGAAATTCTTGCCGCGCGTGTTTTCGGCGGTTTAAAAATCACAGAAGAGAAAGAAAACTCGAAAAATACAAGCACCTTCTTATTTGCCTCTATAACATCTTCATTGACCCCCGTGCCATATGGTATACTGTATCATTTTGACCGTAGGTTCAGTCACACATCACAGGCGACCGTTAATTGAACATCTGCAGTATTTCAGCAGTATTTCGTAGCGGGTCACAGCCAGTTGTGAACCATTTCAAACCAGGATATAGCATTTTGAATTTTCACATTCCACTCTCTATTCATCAGGGATGCGACATTGATCAAATTTTTGAGAAAATATACTTATATCGTTCGGATGGCGATTTAAATCACGTGATATGACCATTCTACGAGACATTTCTTACAAAATTACGAAGGACGTAAAAGGTAATTGAGGTAGCCACTCCGCTATATCAGCAACATGACTTCTTCAAGTGTTTTATACCCCAGCGACGACGCTAGGACAGTTGCATACATCTGCATATATTTATAAAAACGCAACGCGGTGGCGTCGTCTTCACGGCTCTCCCCATCCGATACTACTAAACCCTCCTAAACGATTATGGACGTTCATGTTTATGCATCAACTTCCGCAGCAAGGCTCCTCCGATACGCAAGTGGGTTGTTCGCACCCAAACCCAGGATGATCGAAACGGGGTATGCACGGCCGTCAACCAGTGTTGATAATCGGGCCGAGAGTGTGTGCCCCCTCAAAAAATTCTATTGGCCTGGCCACAACGTGTATACACGAGTCTCGGTTAATAATCTACCGACTAACATCAGCATAGTCAACATGTCAACGGACTAACGACTTACATAACGAGAATACTTCATTTGAGTTGTCAAGCGGTCCAGATCCCAATATTTGCTTGTAGGCAAACTCGTTATCAGTGATCATGCTAAGGCACTGTAGGTGTGGGATTTGAGAACATCAATACAAAAAAGTAGTCAGATTTTTTTGTCACAGGAGGATGATGTTGTGCTCACCCCCTGCACCCGGTGCGCCGCCTGGTGCAATGGTGATGCAACTCGACTTCCTGGTTGTCTGGTCGGCAACCGAAACATTGAGAATACTATTGGCGTCGATATCGAAGATAACCTCGATTTGAGGAACACCATGGTGCGGGAGGGATACCGGAGAGTTCGAATTTGCCGAGAAGGTTGTTGTCTTTGGTGCGCGCACGCTCACCCTCGTTCACCTGGATGAGCACCCCAGGCTGATTGTCGGAGTATGTTGAGAATGTTTCCGACTTTTTGGTGGGGACGGTGGTATTACGTTTGATGAGGGGAGTCATGACACCACCAGCGGTTTCGATACTGAGCGACAAGGGGGCAACATCGAGGAGGAGGAGATCTTGTGTCTTCTCAGATGTATCGCCGGTGAGGATGGCGGCCTGGACAGCGGCACCATAAACAACAGCCTCGTCAGGCTTGATGCTCTTGTTGGGCTCCTTGCCGTTGAAGAATTCGGACACGAGTTTGACGATACGGGGGATACGGTTGGATCCACCAACAAGGACGTTTTCGTGGACGGAGGATTTGTCAATTTTAGAGTCGCGGAGGACCTTCTCGACAGGCTCGAGAGTACCCCGGAAGAGATCCTGGCAAAGCTCCTCGAAACGTGCACGGGTGAGAGAGGTGTAGAAGTCGATGCCTTCGAAGAGAGTGTCAATCTCGATCGAAGTTTGTGCAGCAGAAGAAAGGGTACGCTTAGCACGCTCGCATGCTGTGCGCAGACGACGGAGGGCACGAGGGTTAGAAGACAAGTCCTTCTTGTTCTTTCGCTTAAACTCCTGGACGAAGTGGTTTACAAGACGGTTGTCAAAGTCTTCTCCACCCAAGTGAGTGTCACCGGCTGTGGCCTTGACTTTGAAGATACCCTCTTCAATGGTCAGAAGTGAGACATCGAAGGTTCCTCCACCGAGATCGAAGATAAGAACATTACGCTCGCCGGTGACTTTCTTGTCGAGACAGTAGGCGATATCGGCAGCCGTGGGCTCGTTGATAATACGAAGGACGTTCAAACCAGAAATGGTGCCAGCATCCTTAGTGGCCTGACGCTGAGAGTCGTTGACATACGCGGGAACTGTAACGACGGCATTGTTGCAAGTCGCGCCAAGATAGGACTCAGCAGTCTCCTTCATTTTCAACAGGACCATGGCCGAGATTTCTTCAGGAGTCTAAGACGGGTTTGAATAATAAATCAGTACCGGGTGTAGATATGCTCTTGTAAATGGTACCTACAAATTGTTTCTCCTCGCCTCGGTACTCGACCTGGATAGCAGGCTTGCCATCTTGGTTGACGACTTTGAAGGGGTAATGCTTCATGTCCGCTTGCACCTCAGCGTCAATGAATTTGCGACCAATGAGACGCTTGGCGTCGAAAACACTACAGATTAAAAACAATAATTTATCAGTCTAGATCGTCCAACGCTCACACTGTTGAGAGAGTTACTCATGTATTATGGGGGTTCATTGCAACCTGATTCTTGGCAGCATCACCAACCAAACGCTCATTGTCGGAGAAGGACACGTAGGATGGTGTTGTGCGGTTACCCTGGTTGTTCGCGATGATCTCTACACAATCATTTTGCCATACACCGACACAGCTGGAGAAAAACGAGTGGTAAGCATCGAATGAGCTTGTTGCCAGACAGCGACACAGCTAAAGGTAGACGAAGAAATAGGGTCAGCATCAATACAGCATAATACGAAAACCTCACGTGTAAGTTGGATCTGCAAATGTCTTGGAAACGGTTGGGGAGTGCGGACGACGAGACAGCATCGAGGTGCTGCTAGTAAAAATAATATCAGTAAAATAAAATAAAAGTCCGATTCAAAACAAATTATGAAAATCACATATTGTGGAGGTTCATCGCGACCTCATTCTTGGCATCAATCACTCGTTGTTGAAGAAAGACATCAACTGGTGTCGTGCAGCTATCCCGGTCGTTAGCAATGGAATCATATTGCCAGACCAATACAACTGAATCAAAGCATCAAATCAGAATGACTGAGATGGCCTAACGGAAACTTACCAGTAAACCGCCCTCAGTCCGATCTGATAGCCTTGATAGAAGATTCTGAGTATTGTGGGGTTATCTGGTTGAAGGGAACACAATTAAATGAGGTTGAGATAGGTACTAGAGCGCACTCACCGTGATAAGTAGTGGTCGCGATGAAGGCGTTCGGTTTCGTACCGATCATCAGGAAAATCCAAAAAAAACTTATTAGACTTAGTTGGCTTATTTCTCGGATAAGCATGCCAAGTTAGTTAAGCTGCTTATTTTACACTTAGCGAATTTGTCAATAAGAGCTTTCAGTAAAGTAAGCATGGCAAGACGTAAGACAAGACTACTAAGCAAAAGCAAGCATCTAAGTATGTATAGTAAATGCATCAAGCCAAGGAAAGTACATGGTGCCGTCAAGTAAACTAAGATATTGATAAGTAGATAAATCCGTCAAGTGAAAGCAAAGATTCCAGGTATGTATCATGTAGCAAACATGGCATACACTGAGCTTTACGCCTCACTCAGAGGAAAAGCCTGACACGGTGTAAGACACTGCGCCTCAGTAAACTCCGCTAACCGGTGGCCAAGATAGTAACCAGATCTTTCTCGCTGCGAGGAACAGTGCTGAAGAACTTAGCGAGCTTGTCCCAAGCGATTGACCGTTCGAGGACAGTAAGCGCTGCGGTGTGTTTCGAGAGTGCGGTGAGAAATGTTAGGACAGTGGTCAGATATGGATTCAAAGTCGAGCATGCGAAGGGCGAAGATTTCCGTGTGTGATACTTCAGTACATGTAAGAGCATTGCAAATGTGAGTTATGCCGCGAGCTTGAACGGGATAGGGTACTCGTCAGCCATCGCAGAAGCCGCCTCGTCCGCTTCAGATGTTGCAGGTGAAGCCTGTACTGCCGTCGTCAGTTTCAAGTCCGCGCTATCGTCGACGAGGCAGGTGACGTGGTGTCCGAATAGTAGGAGCCCGCTCTGGCATATTGGGCATGGTAGGGGGCATGATGTAGTATGCTCAGTACTGCGCTGGCCGGATCGAGTAGGCATGGACTTGGAATTTTGAAATCGTTAAGTCCAAACGAATCACGTGTACGTTCGAATTGCGCAATCCGGTCAAAGCGGAGTCAAAACACACCTCTCTTTCTTCCTCCTCAATGATGCTGGCATGTTTTCTTCTGCCCATCTCTGGCTTTGTTTTAAACATTTCATGGCTTGTCACAGATGCTCTTAATCACTTTGAATTCTTGCTTGCTTCACATTTTCTGTCTCTCCCGTGATCTGGATGGCTGACGAAAACCGCCAATCATACAATGTTACTTTGTTATTGCTCTTCAGGAATGACACTCAACCGCAATGGATCATGCGATCACGGCAACCAACTGCCCCAAGCTCGCTTCCCAATTTAGTCACCTCGGTTATAGTACCCGGCTCCGAAAATTCAGTCACCCCGGACGACTCAGCCATCAAAAGTGATGCGTCGACACCGCACGAGGCTATGGGTTCCGAGGTATGTTTTATTTAATTCTCACAACATTCTCCTGTCTGTTGTTAGCTCTAGCGGGGGCTAACTCTGGTTGTGACCAACCCATCGACGATCGCAAACTACTTGGGCTCTGTTTCCCGTTCTTACGCCAAAACGGCGCACAGGCTTGGTGAAGTCAAGTTTGCCTCCGTCATCAAAGACGCCAAGCATTTGCGAAGCTAACTTGTGCTTGCAATAGTGCTACCAACACAACGGGAACCAACATCCTCAAGGAGAACAATGAATGAGTGTGCCTTGTCAATTATTCTGACCCCGATTCCGAATGTAAGTAGATCTAGTGCATTCTGTCAACCTGCTAACATCATCTTTTAGAATTTGTGCCATGGCTTGTAGTTCAGGTATGTAGACAGATCCCCATTCTGTCCGCATCTCATTATGTACTCTTACCCGTTACTACCATGTCAGATTCAACTCCAGCTCATCATACTTGACCCTCCTTGCCCCGCTTTTTTACCGCTTTTTTTGCTACTTAGTGTGCTTGACTCGCTTAACTTACCTCCTTGCCCCGCTTTTTACCACTTATTTTCGACATGATGAACACTTAACATCCGTAATATGCACTTCAACCCAGTAATACATGCTTTTGCCGCTTTTTGTCACTTAGCAAATGCTTAGCAAACTTTAATGGTCAGGAACTGTGCTTGAGTTATTTGAGATTCGGGCTTATTTAACTTGCTAAGCTGCTTGGGCTTTCCTTTATCTTACTTACGGGAATGTGGTTTGAGACCCACTTGAAATATTGCTTAGATTCACGCTTAGCATAAGTCCAGAATAAGCCAGTTAATAAGCCTTGGTTAAGTCAAATTCATGGGAAGACTTGACTTAGACTAAGCATGGTCGGGCTTAGTGACATTTGACTTAATGGTGCTTAGAACGGTTGTTAAGTAGCGATAAGCACCCTTAAGTGTCAATAAGGAAATTCGAGATTTTCCTGATGCATTTAGGCATAAGCCACGGCTTGAGCGGCTCCGTTCTTCAAGTTTGTGCTCGTGCCACAACTTTTTGTCTGCACCAAACAAGTACACCCATATTATCCAACATACACCTCGATATTCACATGCCTAAATATGAGGTTTTTGTGGAAATTCCAGTCTATGGAAGGAGGAAACTGACTGAAGGGTCCATCAAGTATTGATTTCTACTATTTCTTGATCACTTATGAGCTAATTGTGATATAATTAAGCCCATCTGTACAGTCATCCAACCAGCCATCTTCTGAAATACCTACAGTGAGTCCCTTTGTTCTTCACCTCATCAATTCTCAGAGTCACATTCATCTCTGGTCACCAAGGTTGACACCCCATCTACACACTGGGGTGAATACAATACAACCAGGTTTCAATTGGCCGATTACCTCTCGCATATGAAGCTGTCATCTACAGAGCTTCTTGCATCCTGTGACTTATTGACTCACAGCATTTTTGGTCAACATGCCAAAAAGACAGAGAAACGATCTTACTCTCTCCAAAACATGTCAATTGGATATGTTTCTGACCCAGTTACAGAAACCTCTATCCATCATGAATTTGAAAATGTGAAGCCTCAATTGAATGATTGCTTGTCCAAAGGAGGCTCGGCTGAGTCTATTGTGGAATGTGTGTTACCACTGGTAAAGTACATTCAAGACAATTACAGTCCTCCGGGTGCAACTCAGGAAGCGATTATATGGTGAGCATAAACTCTACATTCACCCCTCTTATCTTAGATGACACAAAATTGGTGCAGGCATGTGCTGGCCTATACACCTCCCATCTTGTATGGATCTGCTGTGGGGTTTAAGTCCACCAAGCTTGGTGGCTTGCTACAGTTTAGTGTTGTGGCCAATCGGCCTCTCGTTGAAAATGAAATCATCTACGATCTCATGGGAATCATGGCCATAGATGGCGATGCTCCACACAGTCACCTCTCGGAGATCACAGGGCACACGTCCCAGCCTGCTGCAGGCCAGGTACGAATTCTTGATGGAGCCATTAGGTTTATTAACCACTCTTGTCAGAAATTCAACTGCGAGGTGAGCGGATATTATACATGTTCACTAACATACTTACATATTGGCATCTTTCATACAGTGGGTTGCTGTTGAGGACACAATGGCATTTGTAAT
>KN833089.1:4173-20963 GCA_000827315.1 Piloderma croceum F 1598 | reverse complement strand
GTTTAGTATTGATGACAGTCTACTAATACAATCATCTTCCTAGGCCGGCATCTTGAGACGAAGCTCAAGGAAGCACTACCCATGAGCAAAAAACACCGCGCGCTATCGGCCACCTTTCCAGCAGGCACAGTCGCAGAGTGGACAAAGATGGTCAATGATTGGCAGGAGGACACGTCGCAGCCAAATCCTTTTGAGGAAACGGCTCTGGGTATGTATTTCTTTGTAAATTGACACAACCCGTTGCTGATTTGTTAACAGAAACAACTCAAGGGGATGTTGAACGCGAGCTTCTAGCTGATGAGCAAGCGGAGAGAGCTCGAGCCTCTGCAGAAGTGGAGCCTGTACACGACACCACGGCCAGCAAGTTTCTGAGTATTGGACTTGATCTCGAAAACCAACAGTAAGTGTACAATGGATGTTGGGTTCAATATGTTTTGCTAACTACAAGAACTTCACAGACGTGCCTTATTGGCGAAGGCAAAGCAACTCAAACGAGGTCAGGGACTGTACAAAGAAGGTGCAATGGAACGGCGCCGTGCCACGCTATGCGATCACATCGAAACCTGGCGCTCGATACAAACACTTTACATGCCCAGTGTGACTCAAATGCGCCAGATAAACAGTACTCGCACTGACGCCATGCCCACAGAGCAAGATACCGAGATGCCAGAGGCAATTCCATTGTGGCTCCCATCTTCCCTTCCCTCTCGCCTTCGTGAATCTGGCTGCGTGGATGGGCTGGTAGAGAAAGAGCGTCGTCTACGGCTAGCTGAGGCTGATGATGCCTTGGTTGCCCTGCGCCGACAACTTCGTATCACAACCGGTGTTTTCAATTACAAGAAGACACATGTATCGGGGACGGGGCAGAAATCAAACACTCGTGCGCGGACGCTGCTCTCGCAACTTACGGCCAAGACTAAGTTATTTGCTGATTGATATCGAGCTGCACGAAAGGCCCTCAGCACTCTTGATCCTGACGGAGACTGGCGACGTCGACTCCTCCCCCTTCGTCCGGAGGACATTCGTGGGCCCACAAGGCAAGATGATGAGAGTGAAGGCAGACGGGAGTTGACATGGATATGGCTTGCAGGAAGGGCGGCTCAAGTGCCTGTAAATGACGGTGATGAATTTGAGATTGCAGAAGGTACATTAACAGATCAGCTATTTTTGTTTTCATACAACTCACTGTGTTCTCCAGGAATGAGAGTTGAGTGGGCAAAGACTCATGCGAGGGCAAACCGCTGGCAGGAGGAGGTAATCCTTCTTACGGAGGAAATGCGACGTGTTGTGGTCTACCTTGACTGGAAGGCCTTGTGGTGGTGAACCCAAGGTTCTCGCCGAGATGATGTACGAGCTGATATTATGGATGGACTCGGAGCATATGCCCATCGGCAGGTGGACCTCATGCACAGACTGGCCGAAAGTTTTGCTGCACTGTGGTACCCTGTACTCTCGGCGGAGGGTATAACCATTGAGTGGCCGGAATACTACGTGACATATGCACAAGATCACCCCCCCAAGGTCCGTACATCGCGTCGCACGGCCCCATTGCAAACCGCACATGAGGGAGAAGATTCTGGGTCTGACAGATTGGATGAGGAGGATGAAGACGAGGATGAGGGGAGTGGGTATAGTAGCCCAGATGGTGATGACGCAGATGTCTCTCCTTACAAGTAGTATGCCATCGCACTGACTGTTGCACCGGACATTTTTATGCAGCTTTTTTTTTCTTTCTTTCCTATTTCTGTCTATTTCTATTTCTGCAGTTTTCTATCGGCTTGATATGTTTTGTAGACTCCGGTACCTCGCACTTGATGTATCCCTGTTTGTGCTATGTAATCCTATGCCCCAAACTGCTGGCAGCGTTATAGGCGGCATATTACCCAATTTGGAGCAGGCGCGAATGGCGCGACCCAACCCACATTTGTACCGTGAGACAATTATATTAAGAGCCATATCCGGACGGATATGGCCCAAGTATAATGAAGTAAATGATTTGGTTGAAGTAAAACTGAAGTGATAAGTAAAACTGAAGTAATACTGCTAGAGGAAAATCAAACCTGCCAGGAAGTAAAACTTTGCAGCAGTATATACACTTCACCTTTGTTACAGCTACAGCAAGAAGTATTACTAAAGTTGCTGGCATGACTCTGAGGAGTCAGTTTCTAAATAGATGCGGAGCTTCGTTCTCTCACTTTTCATTGGTGGTACGATCCATGCTCGGGTGGTCTAGTATCCATTGTACTAGCAAGGAACCCGCACGCGGACAGAGCGGCGCTACTCGTCACTGGAATAGATTACTGTAAGCACAGGATGTACCTCCCTGCGGATAGGGCGGATTTACTTGTGGACATGAAATATTGCTGTAATTCTGAGCCCTGAGTAAGCTGTGTATCAGAACTAGACCTGTGTTCTGGAAAGTAGATTACTATCCATATTTATCCAGATTTAGATTATTTCATCAGAAATAAATCAGATTATGTTTTGGACTTTTGTTTGACAGAAATAAATAATACCATATTCTAATTTTGTCTTTAGTTATCTGATGCAGCTGGAAACCCGTCGGGTTGTGACGCCCGAGGGGAAACACTAATACGGAAAAAGGGACACTCACGAGGACACACAAGAGCGAAATTGAGACAAAGGTGTATTTGGAAAAGCTAGAGGGTCATGGTACGAGAGAGAGAGAGAACTATGTAGCACACGACTGGTACGGTACGGATATGGTAGTCTGATTACGTAAGCCAAGCTTACACCCTCCCAATGACGAAATCAACACAAGGAGTGGAGGGGAAAGAAAATAACAAAGGTAAAAAAAATTCTCAGCATCAATGGACGTCGCATCAGGGCGCATTAAAAACCACGGTGGAAAAATTATATCAAAAACCAACCGGGAAAAGCTACCGCGAGTCAGGTCTGTCACCACCAGCCTTATACCAGTTGTCAAGCGCCTCGCAATCATTGAGTTCAGAAGAAGCGATCTAAAGGTCGTGTTCGGGGCCGTAACCGAGCCAACGCATGAGGAATTGGTAGCCACGACCATGTTTTCGTGAGTCGATAATCTCATTGATGAGGAATTCTTCGAGGCCATCAGAGGTGACAAGAGGTGGTGGTTGTGACAGCACTCGTGTGGGGAATAAGGAAGAGTCATTATGAATGTATCGTTTGAGTTGAGAGACATGGAAAACGGGATATGCTTTGGTATTGAGCTGTAGCGTGTAAGTGGAAGCTTCGGGATGCAGGTCAGTAATTCTATACGGGCCATCCCATCGCGGCAAGAACTTAGTAACGCGTTTTTCACCATTTTTCTTGTATTCATGCCGTCAGTTAGCCATTGACAACATGACCATGTCGCCGCATTTGAACTGAGGGTCAGGGCTACACGATGCATTTGCATAGTGTGACTGTGTAATCTTTGAAAGTAGCAGATTGTCGCGAGCATCTGCGACGTCGTCTGCTAATCTGTTTATAATCGATTTTGCTGTTTCGATTGCGCCAGATGCGTCAACGGGTAGTTCACAAGGTATAATGGGCGGTATAACGCGTGGGGAACGGCCAAGATGCAGTTGTAACCCAGAGAATCCGGTGGATGCGTTCACGGTGTTCATTATTTGAAAGCGTATCCGCGGTAAGGTGTGAACCCAGCCTTTCTGATTCCGTTTGACATGGTAGCATAACATTTGATTGATTGTCTTATTTGACCGTTCGCTCGAACCATTGGTTTCAGGATGGAACGAGGAGGACATTTTTAGTTGAACGCCGGTGAGTTTGGTTAGCAATTTCCAGAATTTTGATACGAACAGTTTGTCCCGGTCACAAGCAATATCATCGGGTAAGCCGTTTTCACAGTACCAGTGGTCAAAAAATAACAGTGCCAGGTCTGCTGCTGAAATGTTTATCTTTGTAGGGATAATCCGTATGTCGGAACCCAGGCGGTCAGTAACTGATAAGATGCAGTCGCAGTTATTATCCAGAGGCAATGGACCAATAAAGTCCATTGCGATGCTGCCTCCTCGGCAATCTGGTACCGGCAAAGGATGCAGGGGGCCTGCTATTTTTGTAGTACGCAATTTATTCCGTAAGCAGTCAACGCAGGACGGTATGTAGGCCTGTTCGAGGTCTCGACGGATATTTGGCCAATAGTACATATCACGGAGGGACACGTAGGACTTGTCTGCACCGAAATGTCCTAAGGTATCGTGAGCTAGTCGAAATAAATCTTTGCGGATGTCGGTTACGCATGGAATTAGTAATCGGTCGCCTATATACCAAAGGCCGTTCCTTTGCTGCCAGCCCTTCATAGCAGTAGCAGCAACCTGTTTGCAAAATTCATCTTGCAAGTATCCAGCCTTTATTTTAGCCAGTATCGATGCGTCAGAAGTGATTTGTAGTACGGCATTAACACTGGATTCAGCCGATGGAGGCGTCATCTCGTCTGGGAATGAATTGGGAGGTAGGCGGGAGAGAGCGTCAGCGACTGTGTTATCTTTGCCACGGATATATGTTATTGTCATATCGTATTGCAATAGGAATTCCTGCCATCGCAACTGCCGGCATGATAAGTCCTTTTGCATGTCGAAATTCTCAAGCGTACGGTGATCTGTATAGACATAGAAGTGCGTTCCTAGGAGGTCGGAACGCCATTTTTTGAGTGCGCGGATAATTGCTAGCAGTTCTTTTTCATGTACGGGGTAATTCTTTTCAGCGCCTTTCAGCTGCATCAAATCAAATGCGACAGGTCGCGATAGCTCCCAGGTTGGCCCAAAACTCAATGTAGCGCCTGTTCGCCAGTCACTTGCATCGCACGTGACGTAAATTTTGTTGTCACGAGGGTCCTCGTGATCAATTGTTGTAAGGCAGTCCGCGCTAATAACCAGTGCTTTTATTGCATCAAAAGCCAATTGGTGTTCAGTAGTCCAGCAGGGAAATGACTTCCGTGCCTCTTTTGTCGTTAACGGTGTCAGGATGACTGTGTAATCGGCTAGGCGTGGGAGAAAGACAGAAATATAGCGAACAAGGCCAAGGAAGGCGTGGACGTCTGTCGCGGAAGCAGGGGTAGGCCAGTTGGTCACGTGTTCGACTTTAGAGGAATTTGGTTCAATTCCACGCGCAGAGATATGGTGCCCTAGGAAATCAATTTCTGATAAAACCGGCACTTGTTTGGGTTGCAGTATAGACAGGCTTTACAGAGAGCTGCCATGACAAGCGCAATATGCTTTGTATGTTCCACCACGTCATTGGACCATATCACGATGTCATCCAAGTATATGTGGCAGATTTTTCCTATCAGTTCCCGTAATGCAGCTGTCATGCATTGCTGATGGATTGCTGGCGAGTTACGAAGGCCCATAGGCATTACCAACCACTCGTAGAGTCCTAGCGGCGTAGTTACGGCAGTCAGATGAATATTGTCAGGGTGCACACGCGTTTGGAAAAACGAGTTGGTCATGTCCATTTTTGACCAGATCTTGCCTTTAGCACAATCGGCAAGGATGTCGTCCACATGAGGTAGTGGATGTGAATCAGTCACAGTATTGGTATTGAGTGCGCGGTAATCATTTACCCAACAGGGTAAGACCACAGTGTCTGATTTTGGGACTAGAAAAGCGGGAGAAGCATGGGCAGAGTTCGATGGGCGGATACGGCCGGCATCAAGATGCTGTTGAATGAGTGTAGACCAGGCCTCTTTATATTTTCGAGGTGTGCTGTAGGAACGCGTCGCAAAGGCCTTTGTTGCGTCTTTCAGTTGGATTCGGCAGTAGACGTCAGTGGGTAGTTCATCAATATGCGGAATGGGGGAGAAAACATCCTTATATTTTTCTTTAACAGCGTCGCTTAGACGGTCAAGTTGTTCCTGGGTGTTCAGCGCTTCTATTCGGTCCCTAACTGCAGCAATAAGATCAATTGGCTTGACTTCCTCAAGCTTATGGTCAAACAGAGAGCGACGTTCGGCGCAGACCATTTTTAATTCAGCAACAAGTAATTTCCGATCTTCTTTAAGGTCACGGAAAAACTCTTTAAGTTTTCACCGGGGCGGTTTGGGGGCAGGGGGTGCCGTGGGGTTAAGTAGGTCAAAACCCGATACTTTGTCAATAGCAGTTCGCAGCGCGTTGTCACACCTCGAAATGGTTTCGAGTTAGTGCATGGATTTTCCTATGAATTTAGGAACATTCAATGCTTACAATACTCAGCCACCCAAAAATTCATGTTCCCCAATTCATCATCAAATCAATTTAATATCCCAACATTCTCACAACATAACCACCTAACACTCATTCCCCTTGCCAACAATTATCTGCTATTTCCTATACTCTATCCCTGGAGCACATGGATTAAAGGCACAATCTCCCCTGGAGACATATAAGCCACATGGTCAATATTCTCAAAATAACTCATTTGATGACAGATCACCCCCATTCCACATGGAACACAAGTCATATGGTCCAGATGACTCAGAAGGTCACAATGCAGAACAATTATTTATAGGATGTCAGCAGGAACACCAGGCACAGGACAGTTATTTTTATCTATTTTTCGATATTTTTCCTTTCCCCCTTGACAACAAAGTATGGCTACCTAGATACACTTCCCAGGAGTTGAAACAGGAGTCAGTATGACTCAGACTCATGGCCCTAAATTTAGATTACATGAACAGTATTTAAAGAGGGCTGTAGTCACAGTATTTCCCTAGGTCTCTGCAGGTCACTACCCAGAGTTTATTGCCCTCACAGAGGTTACTTCCCCCCAGTCTCCTCACTACTCCTCAGTATTATTTGAAGTCTACTCAGTATCAATCTATTCAGTCTTTCTCCAACATCCAGTTTCTAGACAGTGCAGAGTAACTGCATTCAGTGTCTAGTCTGTGAGGAGAATATCCAGTCTATTGGAATACAGAGTTCCACATTCAGCATTTAGAAGAAGGTCATTCTGGTCAAGATTGACTCACCACCTCATCAGATCACTATCAGTATCTCTGGAACGTAACTCCAGAACCCCCCCATCCTCAGGCTCTGTCAATTGATTTGACTAGAGCCATCCCCAACACATTTTTCCACAACACCTTCCTTTTTAGGAAGTAGATTGGCACATCAGGCATCACTTGACAAACATCATCCCTCATCGAACAACCGGCTATCCCATTGGTACTTGTCTGGATCGGAGAACCCGGGTGCAAATCACATTTGTGCGTGACAGCGTGATCAATGACAATGTTATTATGCGCGAGGAAAGGTAAACCTAGTATTACAGGTGCGCATAACGATGGTGCGATAAGCGCTCGTACAGTCTTTGAAGTCCAATTCCCTACGGGGTCATACAATTGCAGCTTAACGTATTTGGAAAGTTCAATTGTGCGTTTCGATTTTTTATCTGGCACGGCAAGTTCTACAGGCATCGATCGGTTCAGGCAATGTGCAGCGTTTGAGGCCAAGTTCATCAACAAGATCACTGCTGATCAAAACGATATGAGACCCGTGGTCAAGTAGGGCACTTATTGTGATCGGGAACGAATTCTTGGCACCGCCGACTGTGCAGCGCCAGAAGAAGTGCGGTACGGATATTGGGGCGGTATCATCACATGCCTTCAGCATGGAGGCAGCAACGTAGTTCGGCGCAGAGGCAGTAGGCAGTAAACTCACCGTGTCATCGGAATCACTGGTATCATCCTCCAGAACATTGAAGGTGTTGGAGGGCATATAGGCAACAGCGGATGAGGAGCTTCCCATGATCGCAGCGATCGGGGCAGTAGAGGAAGAGACAGTAGGGTTGTTGGCTGGTTGCATGATGGCTGCGATGGACTTTTTGTTCATACGCGATTTGATGTGATCGACAAAGGACTGCATCAAGGTTTTATAATTGGCACCATTGGGGAAACCGTCAGGGCAATTGGCAGAACGATGGGGAACAAAAACCTTGCGGCACTTTAGGCATCCCTCATTATCAAAGAGCAGGCAGCGTTCAGCGTCCGTGAGTCTGGCCAGCTTATCGCGGGGGGCTGAGGAAGATGAAGCGGACACGTTGATGTTGCGAGAAGGTTCAGATAGAGTGTTGGAGCGCCGGGTGGAGTCTCGTTGGACTTTTTGAAGAGCCTCGAGCTCAGCACGGTCAGCACAGAGAAGGTCATCGACACGTTTGACATCAACAAGCCATTCTTTGAAAGCGACGACCTTATTAGACTTCTCATGACGGCAGCAAAGCATCAGCTTGGGATTCATGCCCGATTCGATACGGTGGCGCAGCTGGTCTTTATCAAGATAGGAATCGGTATCACGGAGGAGAGCGTTCTTGGATTGTACTTGGCCGGTGAAATCCCAGAATGAATTGGAACCTTGCTGCATGGCAAGCAGCTCGATACGCATGATCTCCTCCCAGTCTTCAGGGAGAAAACCCGCCTTGAATTCGACCATGAATTCCGCAAAGGAAAGTTTGAGGATCTCATCATGATCGATCGAGATCCAGTCCTGGATACGGTCATCACGAAGTCCTGCAAGGATTTTTCGGACCTGCTTGTCAGGTGCAATCTCTTTTCCATACTTCGATTGAGAGGGCATTCTGGCGGGACGAGATCGATGATAGTCTGAAGAAGCAGTAGAGGACGATGACGTAGGGGATATTGGTGGAGGAGGGGACGGTGGCAGTGATGAAAGTGGCGAGGACAACTGATGACGAGCGTTGGGAACCGAAACAACGGGCTGGTGCAAGCTGAGGGGGACTGTTGGCGAACGAACTTTTTGTCTCGTGCTTCTGTGAAGCAAGGAGGAATCGGATGTGAGTGGGTGGGACAGGTTGGGCAGTAAGGCGGCGGGCAGAGTATGATGTAGGGCAAGTGGGATATATGCAGCTATATGCATATCAGAAATTGTGCGATCTTGCACACAGCTACGGTAGAAATGTTCAGAAGGCTTAACAAGCGTGATGGGCTATGTTACGAGTTTGGCGGGTAGTGCGATGTTTAGAAACGAGTCGCAGGTGACACGGTAACTCAAAAATGCTGCGTCGACAATTTCAAAAAAGTGGAAACCTGTCGGGTTGTGACGCCCGAGGGGAAACACTAATACGGAAAAAGGGACACTCACGAGGACACACAAGAGCGAAATTGAGACGAAGGTGTATTTGGAAAAGCTAGAGGGTTGTGGTACGAGAGAGAGAGAGAACTATGTAGCACGCGACTGGTACAGTACGGATATGGTAGTCTGATTACGTAAGCCAAGCTTACACCAGCCAAAAGTTGAACCATAATTTATTTATCTTCCTGGGAAGTATTTAGATTGTGTTATGGGGAGAAAACTTGCTATGTCTCCAGTGTGAAACTATTGTTATCAAACTGTCATCTGAGTGCTGAACTTGTGGTGTACCAAAATAATAGCAGTCAAGGCTGGATGTTGAACTATTCCTGAGTAGCTGTTGAGGCTGAGCTTTTGACCACATATCACTGAAACAAGAATTATTAAACCAAAAATGACATTTTAGTATGAACACTCCTGTTCCCAACACTCAATGCAATTGTTATATCCCGGAAATCTGGACCGCAATTATATTATATTCCAGAACTCCGAGCCCAGATTATGACTCAAACAAGCCCAATATGCTTATGGACTAATATTATGCCTGGTTTTACATTATGCCTACATACTCTCACACCCATATGATTACTTACGGCGCAGTTCATTTCCGAACTCCAGATATTAACTCCCCAACTGGTTATTATTTACCGCACTTGCATTTTATATTTCCCCATACTCAGACACCGCCTTAGCTACAGTTTAATGTAACTCGGAACTCCGGAACTCCCGGACCCCACCACACTCCAGTAGTATGTAAACCATAGCTACTCCATGTACTTTCTTTAGTTCAAATATCGACTTAGATTCCTCACTCTCTAGTCCCCTCAGACCTCTGCCTTAAATCTGTTACTTATCTGACCCTTCATAAATTGAGACAAAGAGAGGTTAGAGAGGGCGCAGCACATAAGCTGAAGCTGCATCGTCTCTTTTGACCTTCTTACCCCAAGCCCAGAACTCCGATACTCCACAACCCCGTAACTCCGGCCGGACTTGGAGTAATAAGAATCTGTACAGTGAACGGTTCTTAACAGCAATATTGGTTGTGTTGATCAGTCACATACCATGCAAGTGAGCTCAGCCAGGCAAGTATTGCAGTACCAGGAAATTAAACTTTTAAAAACATGTTTTAACTCAAATAAATTGTGAAATTTGCCACACATATGTTTGATGGCTATATTTGCCAGTGTCTGCAATTAAAGCAAACCAGATGTTTTTCTTGATCAGGAAAACTGTGGCAACTGTCTACTGTGGGTATGGTCTCAGTGGTCTTTTTCTCCTTGTTTTATTATCATATTTGAAACCCAAAATTTGGCCTACATTCAGGACAAAGGGAAACATTTTTGGAAGGCCTATGGCCATTACTTGAATATGTGTACAATGGATGACTTCCTGTAAGCTTGATTTAATCGAAACAGAATAGATCTGTGTAAAATAGAGGACCCCAAAAGACGTTTTTGGCAGCAACTTCCTAATGCGTCTTGAATAAAAAATAAATCTAGAAGGGGGGTGGGTACCCCCCTTACAGATTTCACTAAATGAACATATCTAATTTTGGCACTCAACATGCTCTAAATCTTATCAGCTATGATTCTGCCGGATCAAAACATTTTTGTGAGCTCATTTGCCCCAGCGATTTTGCAATCTTGCAAAATAGCTGAAACAGATTCAAACTCCGACTGGCACCCGCTTTAATCAACATATCATATTTCTAGCTTACGGGAAGTCATTCAATGTTGGAAGCTTCAACCATATTTATTTTATTTTATTCCTTTTTTTAATAGTTAAACATTGCCTTTGAGAAGAAAATAATGGTTGTCCCTAAAAGTAAGTGTTTTTCCATCTGCTTGATGACTGAACTCAAAGACTTGTTTTACCATGCAGAGCATCAGCCCTTTTCCAGCAAGGAAGAATTTTGGTTTTGTTATAGTATCCCTGATGGAGAACCCAAATTGTTGTGAAAGTGAAAACCCGATTTGGACAGCCCAGTTGCCCAGTCCTGCACATCACTAGCTATCAGGACTATCAATGTGGTTCTGAAATGGGGCGAGGCAGGTGTCTGGCAAAGCCGCGCCATCTTTGGCAAGATCTGGAGAATTTGGCCAGCTCTCGCCGAAAGTGATAAACGCGGTCACGAGACCAACGAACGTTACTACTCCCATATACCACACTTAAGCTCTTCCGTTGAAAAGCCAATTGAAAGCTCCATGTTAGCCTCCCAGCCATGCATTGGTTTGAAGAGATCGCAGCAGGGTTCTCAGCAGCGGCTAAGGGACATTCGAATAGCGCTCTCACAGGTCTCTCACGAAGAGCGCATCAAAAATATTGAGCTGGCGCTTTCACAAAGTGATGCTCCCGCGCAGCCGACCCAAACAAATGTTTTAACTATTCAAGTTAATAATTTGAAACGTACCGCCAGTTGTACGCCAGAGTCACCACCGAGGGCGAAGCGTCAACAGCTCTTACCAGATTCGCCAGATTGGTCACCCATGTCCTCCCCCACTAGTTCTCCTATCATATCTCTTGGGTCTTTTCCTGACACGCCCGCTACCAATTCTGCGTCACCCCCTACGTCGGTGCATTCCAGTCAGAGTCCAGAACCACACATTAAATTACATTCCGATGACGTACGTGATTATCTTCAGCGAAAGAGCTAGTATACTAACTTTAGCAATTTTCGCAGGTCTCACCCGCACTTTTTGCACCTCGGAACATCAGCTCCCACCTCGAGCAATTCTTTTGCCAATACCCGGGCTTTGTATTCAACCCCAAGGCACCATCGACGGCGCAGTTCCAGAAACTGTGCAAAATGTTTGGTCACAATGATAAATGGCGAATGGTTGCGCGGAAGGGGTTTGTGGACGCGCTCTTGCAGCAGTTTAATGATACATACGGAACAGAGGTGGATGATCTGAGCTCCTGGCAGGGGATGTGTTTGGTGCTGGAGATGGATCCAATACCAACAACTCTGGAAGCATGCCAGGAGGTGAGTAGCCCGAGTCAGAATCTTTCTTTGTCCGCGCAGTCCCGCTGACGAGATGAATTTACAGGCGGTCTTTTTAACCCACGTGAACATTGTTGACCTTGTCGATGCCCCCAATACTGGCGAACCCGTGCGCTGGTTCCCATCAGAGAAGGCACTGAGCGACTATACTATGGAGACAAAGAAATTTTTCCCAAGCAAGAGTGCATGCAGGTGGACTGCTTAGGTTTCTTTTGTGCCATATTCTACATCCAGCGCCTAATAACCGTGTTTATATGAGCCGTTGGTGCAGGTCTTGACTGTTATTATACGGCCTCCATTCTTACGCTAGTTCGGATACGGGCTTATTTTTAATATTAATCCTTCTATGGGGAGGACTGCTGTACATAAATAGGTTATGATTCAAGTTTATCTCATACCTGGGATTCACACACGCGACAGGTTCCGTGAAATACTTACAGTAAGAAACTTGTTTTAGTATTGGCAAGGCTGTATAATTGGGTCGAACGATTATTTCTTGGTCGCGATTCAACTTACTGTACCTCTGAACTGCACATCGGACAAGCCGGTAAGTAATTTGTTGCTATTCCCCTTGAAACCCTAGTGCTTCGGGCCGAAGCACCTATTAGTCGGATCTTCCCCCATGTTTCTTTTAACCAACCTCCAACTGAGGACAATAAGTTGTCAAAGTGGGACTTGCATTCCCGTCGAAAACTGGCAGCTGGAATCACAGATTTAGTCGCGTGTTTCAGTCAGGTTCGACGACATATCCGGTCTGAAGGAGCACTTGGAATAGCAAGTTAATCCACTGAAAACAATGTACGAAGGAGACGAAAGACACACTTTGCGAACGTACGAGTTGAGACTCCTAAACTATTCTCCGAGGTCCTTTCAATGTTCGCATCATCAATTAATGTATGGTAGCGTCGAATATGACACATGCTATGGCCGATGGTGAGACGTTCAACGAGTGTGCCATCATCCTACACAACCATGTGAGAATGGACTGATACGGGAAGCGAATGAGAACTTACAGATGTAAAAGCGGCGTGGTTGTCTTTGCCATCCTCAGCGGCCTTTCTTCCGTGTCCAGCATACTCTTCAGTGTACTCCGACAACCACTTAATAGATATCCGATAATTGTCATGCTTCTGGCATTCAATAATAAACTATGAAATGAATGGGTAACAAGTCAACCAACAGAACGGGCGTTACGCGAACAGAAGCTACACATTCCTTTTGCTTGCGGAAGATAAATTGGTCCTACCGCTCCTCAGGGAAGTATTCTTCGGTCAAGAACAGCCTCCCATGCTGGAACTGGCCGTTAGCGGCGTCCTTGTGTTGTTGAGGGATACGGTCGGTGATACAATCGTGCATCTCTCTGACTTTGTCCAGAAGGCCGGTCTTCGTAGCTTCCGGATCATCTCCTTCACGGATACAATTCACCGCCCTGAAATAGCAGATAATGGGCGCGTGAGAGGGGCAAAACTGGATCTGCAGCATTCCCTCTGCCTGACTCCGTCCTGCCCGATACGCCTGCTCCCCACTTGTCACCTCGCCATTCTCACCTTTCACAATGGCACCCTGACTCAGCTCCCCCATGGGGTGCCAAGCGACTGCCGCACCAGAGCCTGGTACCATCGCCTTGAGAACGGGCGCCTCGTTAGAGCCCACCATGCGTCTGCCTTTGGTGACGAATTGGTCATGAGGGCCGGTTTCGTTGATATGCGCTAGCGCGTCTTGGTTTGGGCGCAGAATGTCTGCTGTTTTGGATGTGCCGTGGGTGAGGAGGTCGTGTCCGATGAGCGAGAAGTCCGAAAGGAGTTTTCGGACCTTAGAGTTGGTAAGAATAAGGGATAAGTTGGTGTGCAGGAGCTGGATGGTTGGATAGTATTGTATAAGTACTTGGATAGAATCATGTAAAGAAACAAAAAGACAATGGAAAGAAGAACGGAGAAAGTATTAAAAAACACAACGCACCCTGCAGTTTGACCGTCTTCCCTCACCTTGCTCTTATCAATTGGCAACACCTCGTCCGGATCCTTTCTTCGCCTCTGAAAGATCTCGTCTGCATTCTTTTCTTGTACCATCAACCTCGCAGTCTTGATAATATCGCGAGCATCTTCAACGAGTCCCTTCTGGAGAGAGTTTGTCGACATCGACTGGGGAGATATCCCGAAGATATTGAAGCGTCTCGTCAATTTGTTGGTTGTCTGGCATGTGAACACCGACGAAATGGCTCGATGACACTGTAAAATCGGATCTTCTGCTCGACATAGCCCTCTTTGTTCGCTTTCACGACTAAGTCTACAACCGAGAGTGATCATGTGCAACTCTGAGCCCTTCTGAGCCGTCGATGCCGCTTTGGGTTAGGGTCACTTCCACCTCATTGTCTTGTAACCCTAACGCAGGAGAGGAGATACTTGGAGCAGATATTCAAATATCTTTTTGACGAGCGAGTATGAATGTAGCAACATTTGCTGCAGAAACGATCCACCGTTCCCTGTTAATATAGAATCAGGGCCATTACGAGTGGTGGGATGTGAGCGACGAGGTTTACGGGCATGCTTCAAGTTCGTTCTTTATAAGACGGCGATCAGATTGGCGATGACACCGACCTCGAAAGCTTGCTGCAGACTTACTTATCCAAATTCGACGTCTCGATATGACACGACCTCTCCGGCTCACTCAAGCTTATGAGTATCAAATCTGCTGGAACGAAATTATTACTCTTGACACGAACGGCGTCGCCGACTTGGATGTCTTTCCATTCCTTCTCCCTGGAATGTAGAATGGCCGGTGAGAATTTTGGCTCTGTGCGCGTTGAGCTCAATCCTCGGAACAGTGCATCACTCCAAGTGTCAGATCGGGTATCGATCTGTGAGGATTGGACAGGTAGGTGAAGCTCCCGCTGGTAGGAAATGGTTCCACTACTGTGGCGTCAAGCATCGAATACAGAAGCGGTAATGATTGCACCAGCTGATGCAAGTCGGATGACATCAAGTACGAAGTAGAAGAGCGCAGAGCTGCGAGACGGACCTGTTCATGCGAAAATATATCAGTAAATACTATCAAAACACAATTTGCAGTGATGTGTGGGGACATACAATGATGCCCGGGTATCCTCAAGACCTCCCTTCAACGCATTCAAGAAGGCATGCTACAGCCTCCCCCTCTGCATCAAGTTATTTGCGAGGTTGGCGATGGCATCAGCTGATTTCCGGCGAATGACGGGGATGGTTTATGCGATATTGAGTGGAGGACAGCTGTTAAGTTGCAGAAAGAGCGTTTGATGACAAGTGGTCGTACAGAGATAAATGCGGTGTTCGGCCGGTGGGATTTTGGGGTGATTGTGCTTGAGATGAGGCTGGCCGGAAAAGAAGGCTTGCGGAGTGAGACAAGCGATAACGAAAGCATCTGCGGGGTGTGACATTAGTTAGATTCACAATGCTACGAAAAGGTTTAGCGCTTACCACTTCCGTGTCCGTTGATATGGCAAATCGGGTGAGCGTTAGCAAATATAACTCCGGGGTCCAACATTGACCGCATTTTCGGCACTGTAAGCCAAGTTGTATGTGTGATGCGAGCAAGAGACAGTGAAGATGTCACTTGGTTGTTCCGAATTACATTCCATTCTTGCACTTGAAGTCTTAACAAAGTCGATGACAAAATGGTTACATCAGGTGAAGGCCCCCGGGCGTGGTTGGTTTCGAATATACCATCCTTGACCATCAAGAGGTAGCTCTCCTAGGTCGAGGAGAATACCACTGATATTTATAGGCTCACATGTTATGTCTGTGGATGGATTCAAAATCCAAAATAGGGGAGGTATGTACATGTTAAGGTCATCATGTGATGTAGATGGCATGGTGTAGTGGTAAGTGCGTGGTGTCAATTATGTTATGTCCGTGAGGGTCCGTGTTCGATTCTGAGAGTACCATTTTGTTTCCGCGTGAGTTTGTCTTTCTTTTTATCATTTTCTGAGACTGCGGGAATCAAACGGTGCGGAAATTCAATAAATTTTTTCGTAATTAGGGACGTTCAAAGTTGGTGATTATGCTGGTTAGCTGCTTAAATGAAATCCTTACACGGATCCTTAAGCCAAGTGGACTTCAAAATGAAACCCAAGCGGTCATAAGTTCGATTCTCGGTTATGCAAATGCTATTTATTCTCTGCAAGTATGGTCATGCCCCACAAAAGTACTATGTAACTTGATAATTAATATATATATATAATTATATCAAATATACTCTTAGGACCATCAGAAAAAAAGTACAAATTAACATAAAATGTATAATAAAGTTATTCATGATAATATGTGACAAGGATATGTACATTTATGACCATGCTTGCAGAGAATAAATAACATTCACATAATGTGAGCACTGAGACTTGAACTTATGACCACTTTGAGCTAATGCTTACATCATTTCGTTTTTTGCTGTTGGGTTTCATTTCGAAATCCGCTCAGCTTGGCTGCTTAAATGAAATGCTTACACAGATCCTTAACTGGTGTAATCATCAACTTTGAACGTCCCTATTATGTAACATTACAAGAGAATAATTACCAGTTGCATAGCAAAAATTCTGCATTGAAATTGATTGCTATAAAACAAATCACCATTTGGCATAGGTTGAATACAATTATAAATATTTGACATATCAAAGAAAATTCAGAATTATTTTGGAGCATGATTGGCTCTTTAAATTGGCTATTTATGGGTATCTTTGTAGAAAAAATATTTAA
>KN833087.1:68736-82941 GCA_000827315.1 Piloderma croceum F 1598 | reverse complement strand
TCATGCTTTTGGCGACCCTGCACCCTTACACGCACCAACATGACCGCGATACATTGACACCGACATAGATCTCCGTTCATCTACCTCATTCAAACGCACATCCTTGCAGCATATCCACATCCCACAAACGAGTTGTACAATTATCTATTGACAAGCTCTCTGTACAACCGAATTTTGTGTTTTTGTATTATTTTCTCTTTGACGCGTACTGTACCCCGAGACCCTCGAGCTCCATTAGTCGCTAGTTACTTCTCTCTAGACTAGGTATCTGAATCTGTTGTTTACAATTGATGTTTCTTCATAGGCTTTATATTATTTGGCTCATATCTATAGGACTTCCAGGTCTGGAATGATTTCTGCAACGGAAATAACATTGCCGCAAACAATGAACATAGTGACCGCATCTGAGATCTGAGCAACCTCCAATGTTCCAACAATAACCTCAGCACCTCCCGATTCTCTTGAAGACACGATTACCGCTCCGCGCCGAACAACTGCACAGCTGGAGATGAACCCCCGTGGCACCTCAGCAAGTCAACTCTGCAAATGAAGTACAAGGATATGGCAATTGCAGCTGTGCCATCTGCACCACCAGCAAAGAGACTTTCTTTGGACTAGAACCGATCATCGAAGCGGCGGCAGACGTCTCCAAACCATTTGGAGGTGTGACAGCGCGCCTTCGAGTCGCTCATCACAATCGCATTAGCATAGAGAACTCGTGGGTTTTCGGCATAAAGTCATGGTGGCAGAGGAGCGCATTCGGAAGGAACTTGAAGTACCAGTGGCCGACGTTGTCGTCCAACACCTTGCTTCGGGAGAACCGACACTAAATGGCGGTTGTGATACAAATTACACTTCTAGATCACATGTGTTCGTAAATATATGACCTGCACATGGTCGAGGTGATCATGAGCCGTAGACAATGAAGTAAAATCCATACAAGAAACGAGACAAGATAGGAGCATGCCAAATTGCCAATGCCGACTTTTGCAACAGACATGGTGTGGTACCAATAAACTAATCCGGCTGTAATGGGAAATTCTGTACTTGGACTAAGAATGAAGCACAGCATGCCGATGCCGCTTTTTGCGACAGACATGCTGTCGCCAAACAGTACCAATAACCTAGTCGTGCGCCACATTCTTTGTTTGGCACTGTGGATTTTTGGCACGCACGTGGCAATTCCCGGGTTTGAGAGACCTTGTGAAGCAAGGTGACGTATCAGAACATTTCGTATTTGAAACTCTAAATAAAACTTTGGATTTCCATAGAACATCCCAGGACAGATCTTGATCAACTTCAACACATGGACGTCCGACGCGAACGATCCATACCTTGCCTAGCCAGAGAGCCAGGCAAACAATTGGGAACTTCGCTCCAAGGTCCTCGGGTATACAGGTATTGAAGGCAATCATAGTGGAGCCAACACCGCCGCTGTGGTTCTTCGGATTGTAGATGGGATCCGTCACAAGCCAAGTGGGGTGCAAATTTTAGTGGACGATATTCTAGCTCGGATGGGCTACGGCAGACAATGCGACTCGTGCAATGCGAGTCTTGCAGCGCTTCCTAGATCTGGGTGGCCGGCGATGGATTGCTACTCAGCGCCGCGGCAGGTATGACACATTTGTAATGTTACCAGATATGTATTTGACATGTGATTAGATGTATGGACAATGCATCTGGCTTCGAAGGCATTCATTGAAGAGATCTGTCCAACACCATCTCGCTACAAAAGAAAAAAGGTATCGAAGTCTACTACAAATACAGGGTTAGATGACGGGGAGTGTGATTTGGATGAGCAAGAATACTTGTTAGATGACGAGGTCGCATGGTTGGCAAGCTTAGTTGATGAGGCAGCAGCACCGGAAGACAAGGAGATCGATGACGAGATAGACTTTGATCCAGGTGATCTTCTCGGCAAGGTTCTCGCCCTCGTCAACCAGGTTAGTCTACAGCTTTCACGATTTGGCATAAACCAAGCTTCTGCATTTAGGTGCGTGCTTCGCCGCAAGCCAAAGTATTCTTCGCCACCATGTGTCACGAGGAAGGCGTGAAGCCCTTAGAACTAATCAAATGGATTCGCACTTGTTGGGGCTCCATGTACGATCTCATTGATCGCATGTTGACTAATTGTCCCGTAAGATACACGAATAATTCGCTTTGTTTTCTTCGTCGCTAAGTTGAGCATCTTAGGCTGTCAACAAGTTCTGCCTCCTAGCCGATGCAAGTCCTAACCTCAAGACAAGGAAATACATTGATTTCGCAATCGCACCCGGCCAGCTTGTCTACGAGGTCCTCCATGTATGCCTAGACTTCTTGTCACCCATCATGTCCTCATTCTCCAAAACTATAGGAAACTCGTGATGCTCAGGTTACATTTTCTTCGGAGTCTCGCCCCACTGTGTGGCGAACAATCCCCACGCTCGAATGTCTGCAACAACACTGGAGACGCTGGCGAACACGCCGAAATTTGTGCCGGTGAAGAAGGGTATCGAGAAAGGGCTTGAAAAGCTTCACAAATGGTACATGGCAACTGATCAGACCGATATCTATTTCATCTGTCTTGGTAGGTACATATCTTAATGGCTTTCAACAATATCTTTTGACCTTTTTCAACAGCACTTGAACCATCTGTCAAACTTGAGTATGCGAAACAGAAATGGGATAAGTTGAGTTATGATAATGGTATCGCAACACTCGAGAAAGCTGTGCGTCATCTTTTGCGGTTGCTTTGAAATACTCTCATTTCGTCAAAAGTTTGACACATATATGTACCACCCACACCACTTCCCCCGCAACCCGCATCTACTGCGGGTATGAAATTTGTTACACTGCACACAGTGAACAGATGCTGAGATGACGATAGGCTCTCCTGTTAAACCGAAAGGTTTCGCGATGTCCTTCATTCAGGCAGCCGTTCGTGGCTGCGTTGAATCCGAGCGTGTAGGTCGTAATCCGCCCCAAGAGCTGCTTGACTATCTCAGCAGTCCATTAGACCCTAGTGTTGAGGATCCGATCCTGTAGTGGGGGGTAGGTGTTGTCTGTTGTTGTCTCAATCAGACATGTGCTGATATACACTCGAAGCATCACCAAACACAATATCCGACATTGGCTAAGATCGCACGGGACGCTATTCAGGTCCTGAAGATGCTCTATTCTGTCCATTCCGGGGAGGACCGAACTTACAGCGGGCTTGCCCGTATATACGGACGTACTTCTTTATTCCTGCTGCTCCGATAATTCGATTACGAGATCCGTATTATGGCGACAAGCACAAGTCATAAGTACTGAACTTTTAACAAGGGTGAGAACGCATTAAGAAGGTCTAATGCAGCATTCGGGCACGATAACGAACTGAAATTGAAATGACTTGGAGTGGATGAATTTCACCTTCATATATCAGCAAAGGTATAAATTACAGTCGATCTGGGCAGTCATAGCAAACCAATCAGGCATGTACAAACTTTTTCAGGTCGCTTTTGTCATCTCAACCTTCACCGTTAGGTAAGGGTGATATAATTGCCTACCTATGCTTATGGCCAACATATCATCTAGCACACATGCGAATCCTTCGTTCTGCAAGTGCCGCACGCCAGGCAACGATCCCGACAATGACGTGACTCAGACTTGCTGCGGTTTAATGGCTGCACAATTTAACCTGTATTACTCCCAGGAGCACAATCGGGTTTGCTGCATTCCGGTTAAAGTCCCTTTACCAGAAACTGATTGACTTATCTCTTAGTGTGATTGCCCTACCGAAGGGCTGTACAATGCTGGGAGCCAATGGGCGAACTGCTGCTCTGAAAGCTCTATAAATTATGACGGGTATAATTGTGTACTAAGTTGAAAAGTCGAAAGATGAACCTTTGTAGGCTGCTTATGTCTATGGCCACATGTTTCTCGACTTCTTAGTGTTATCGGTTGTATCTACTCGGTCCTCAGATTCCAATTCATCCAACAATTTTTGGGAGATACACAACCTACTGTTTGTTACAGATCCATGGGTTTTCAGATTTATAGTCAATTGAACATCTGCCTATGATTTAGATGCAAGAAAGATGCATAAATATACGGGCAGTACACCACTAGAAGGCCTATGTGGAAGGCATAGCTAACAGTATTCCGAAGTCCTCTTTTTAATGTCCCAGATGCAGAATTGAAAGCAATAAACCATGCCTTCGATTACTTACCCAGAATCCGAGGGCACTCGTGTGGCTCGTCGCACTTGGGCTCAGCCGTTATACAACCCAGCTCAGAGTTACTAGAGGTTCGCGGCCAAGTTAGCTGCCCTATAAGTCATACGCGGAGTCATATATGCAGTCTCCATCTGTTGGAAATTCGTGTCCAACCCTGGTACTGGACCTGAGTGACAAAGGTCACCTAACAGACGAACCATTTGCCTCCACAATACCGAGGCGAAGTGACCAACCAGTTGGTCTTTGCATGTGAAGTTCCTGACTGACCCATATGTAGGCATTATCCAATGACATTGACCGTTGACAATGATTCAGACACAAGTGGCCTTTTGTACATCACAAGACAAAAAATGAACACGGGCACACCAAATTGGCATTGGCATCAGTAAAACTAAAACTTTTCTTGTTGGAAACTTGTGCAAGCTTGTGCAAGCCAAAAAAGTTGGCAAGTCACAAGCTCAACCAGCTAGGTCAAAATTTTGACCAGCTCATGCTGTGAACTTCTTCTATGGTCCCCCATTCCCAATATGAGATATCTGTATCATTTAGAATGCATCTATGTGCTTAGTAAGCACGGCCCGAGAGTCTAAGGCATTGTTTGTTTACTTTTGCTGATGATAACAATGAAAATTCAACCTTTGTGATCCATTACAGTTTTTTTTTCTCAAGTGCCACATTGAGGCCAAATTGAGCCTTGTCAAGAAGTCTGAGGTCACATGAGCATAACCTCCAAGCAGTTGCGTGTTCAATTCCAGTTGCACCCAACATCTAAATCCTTCATTACAGACACTCATAAGTTCTCACATTATTGTAAAAAGACTTTAATATCATTATATATATATTCTAAGTGTTTAATAATTAAGTGAAGCCATCAAATGCAAACGTCTCCACTCACTGCTTGGAGGTCATGCTCATGTGACCTCAGACTTCTCAGCAAGGCTTAATTTGGCCTCAATGTGGTGTGCCACTTGAGAAAAGCAAACTTGTTTTCCACATCGGAATGAAAAGCACTGTAAATCACTATAAATTTTTCTGAGGCGACAAATTTACTTCAAGCATCTCTTATGATATAAAGTGATGTATTATGAATAGAGTATCACCCGCCTTCACAGTTCACAAATTCAGACAATCCTCAGGACTTGCCAGCTTGTGTGGCAACCAGAAAAGTCCATTCAAGCCTGAAAAGGCAACAGGAAAATTGTAGTTTTGCTAATGTTGGATGAACTCAGAGACAACCACCATGGGGAATCATCATATCAGCCATGGTGTCAAACTTGCCACTTTGAGAGGTCCTACTGCTTGTAACAAGAAGTCTGCTGATGCTACACTAAATGGATCTAAGCCAGTACAGACATGAAAGAATAAGACTGCACCTAAATCAAAGACACCAACCCTGCTTCATAGAGATGTCACAGCACTTTAGAATGGTCTGGAGAGACAGTAGGTTGCACTCATAGGGTGTTGTGTGAACCATGGTGATGTAGCAAAAGCAAGCTGCATCAAGGCCTTATTCCAAAGAAGTTGTGTGTGCTGTACACACCTGTGGCTTAGCTATGTTGGGAATTTTGGTGTAATTTTCACACAAATGTATACTTTAGATGTTATATTACTATTCTACACTACCTTCACAAGTCAGGAGAGTGTGTTTCTGTACCAATAGGAGCTAGAAATGCAAATTCTGCTTGAGATATATGAAATCTCAAAATTTCCTAATACAATAAAAAAATGCGGCTACTGCTATTATTTTTGCAAAGCACTGTAATGCCATAGAACCTGAGATATTGATTGCAGATAAAAACTGCTTTAGAGTCCTGATATGGAGAGGTGAAAACTGCCCAACCAATAGGAGTATGGTAACCTACCTGCAAGTGTCCACAGGAGGGCCCTGGAAGCTCCTATGGATGTTTGGCTGAAAAATAGTGAATTTAAGGCCTCCAAAATGACCAAATCCTTGTCTGTAGATAGCAGATTTGAGTATAGTGGATTTGGGGCTGAACAGGCCCCAGACTTCACAGGCCTGCCCTCAACTTTGTGCATCACGGAACAAGTTGACAAGAAGTTGGTCAGTGCACTAAATCAAAGTGCTCTTGGGATGGTGAGTATATTGGGGAAGTTTTGGATTTGTACAAGACTGCAAGCGGTAATTGCTACACATCAACAAAACCGCTTGATCGTGCAATGCTCAGCCACCAATTGGGAAGGCACTGGCAGCTTTCTGTTGTCTGTATGGCATTACATGATGGTTACAAAGGGTCCCCATATTTCCAAAGGGTTGGGCATAGTTGTTAAGAACCATACACCCTACGGATTCTTATAATGAGATCATTTGAGCTCATTTGGAAAGGGCATGGGTGGACAATGATAATGTTGCTGTGAGATTGACAAAATCAGTACTGTCTACAGCATCTTCAGCTAATGCTGCCTCTGTTGCTTGGTTGATTCGTATTGCCTGTTGCGGAGTGTCTTCTTCATGCCTCAGTGCATGAGCATGAATCCCACTTTTCAGATAATTCTTCCATCCTGCGGAATCAATCCACTGCCAAGCCTCATGAGGAATCAACAGGGTGCATTTGGTGCACTTAACCTTTGTGCCAGACACTTCAAAGTCTGTAAAAATAAATGGTAAAGTAATAATGTTTATATAATATTAGACTTACAATCAGGAATTGGGTCCTTGAGCCTGGGCTGCATGATCAAGGACTTGAGTGGATGATCAGACTTGGTGTTTAAATTGGCCAAGTGCTGTTTCCAAAAGTGTGATGCCCTCATGACCAGAGTTGGAATCACTTGCCATTGGGGTTCTTGTCTTTTCCACTTCAAAGCAGGCATGAATTTAAATATTCCTCTTTTTTCTTCTCATCATTTCTCCTTAACTCCATCCCACTCACCAGTACAAAAATATGTCTTCTAGCACCTTCTTTGACATTGATAATGCCATGGATCAGCTGTCCTCTCCCATCTCTCCCATGCATTTGAAGCATCCAAGTTCTTACAAACATCATCGCTCACCTACTGATGAAGACAGAGATGCTGATAATAGTGACAGTGTTATTGACCCTGCTCTCTGAAATGAAGGCCCAACTGGTCCATTAGTTGCTGCAACTGGTCCGTCAGCCCAAAATCTTACAGTGTTTGCCAGACAGTATGCCACCAAGCGGAAACTTAACCCATAGGATGTTACTGAGGTTGAGACTTTTGTCGTGGTGAGAGAGTCTCTGAGACCATACCACCATCTGATACATAAAACAGGACCTTCCATCTCAGTGCCAGGTCAAGATGTTTGCACACATTCTTGTACTGGAAGTGAAACTTGACAACATAATCACTGCTGTACCCGACTGGGTGTGGAAAAAAAACTGTGAGTGATGTGTCATATTCTTCACATCTAAGCTGGTAGACTCTCCACTGACCACATATTTTGACAGCTGAAGAAGAGTATTGAGGATACACAAAACATCTATGATGTGGCTGCACTACTTGTCAAGAAAAGCAATTGCAAGTCATGGCTCCCTTGTGTTCTCGTGTAGCATTGATGGTAAGCCAATCTGGTCTTGTAACTTGCACCAAATCTAACTGAGCTCTAGCAAAGTGTTTTCAGGGCTGATCCTGGCTCAAGCTTCTGGAAAAGTGTTGACACCAAACTTGCAGAAATTCGTAACAAGGTGAGCACAGGAGACAACAGAGATAAGCGTATTAATAAGTGAGTCCCATGGCAAATGTCGTGATGAGGCTTCTGACCAACTGTTTGATGTGCTGCAGGGCTTTCAAAGCCATTCTCAAGAAGGACAGGGAAGACTTTAGTGGTGAAGACAACCCAGCCATTGACAATGACTACACCAGAAACAACTTGCAGGTGCTTGTTGAAGGGCATATTGAGGCTGCCATTTGATTTCTTGCCACCTAATTTTAACTTCTATGTATTATCTGATTTGATCAATGGTAATATATTACACATTTGATTCTATTTAATGCATGGACATGAACTGGAAACTATCTATTGAACAAGAACAAAACCCAGGACACCTACAAAACGGAAGGCATGTGGAGAAAATCCTGGAATCCAGGTGGTCAGCAAGCTGACAGCCAGGCATCTCTGGAACCCGACTGAATGAATTTATGACCAAACCTGGAGCCCAGCCCTCTCACATCATAATTCCACAAGGAGTTTTCATGTGGTTAATAAGTTCTGACTACCTTGAGTCCAGCCATCATGCAACTAGCAGTGTAAGGGTATGAGCTTTACAGAAAGTGCAGAATATTTCCTTCTTTCCAGATGTGTGCAAGATAGCTATGTATTTGAAAGTGGCCAAAGGTCTGTATGACTTGTTAGGTATACAATGGTGCAAGGTAGTGATAATTAGCACTCAGTGTGAGTCATGTTAGGTTGTTTCATGCTCACAGACACTAACAATAACTATCCATATTCCAAAAAGGTAATATAGAATATCACTCACATCTATGCCCCAACCTGTTCACCTAGTAGGTTCAGTCCTAGGTTCAGGCTTAAATCCAGAACCAAACTTTGGTCACATTTGTGGCTCACAGATTTTGCAGAAAAACCAGACAAAACCAAATTTTGGCAACAAAATCACTCTGAAATCCTGGGAGAGCACAAGTTGAGTGTATGATGAGTGAAGATTCTAACTGACATACAAATATTATTTAGTATCATCAATTGGAATACAGGTTTGTCTCAGACCTGCAACATTGACCATATTTTGTTATCAGTAGGTACTAATAGATTGAAATTGCAGAGTTCATGAATCACATACAAATCATGTACATAAGTTACTTACATATGTAACCCAGTGGATTTTGTTCTTTGTTAACAGGCAAAACATGTTAGATCAGGTTTGGAAAAAGTGAGTGAATCACTATTTCAAAGTTCTTATGCATGTGGGCCTCTTTAATTTATTCAAAATTATTTATACAATACTTCCAGTTAAGGATCTCACACCAAACCACAAGGTATTGAAGCCCAGGCTTGAGCCCCAGGCTTGAGCTTCCAAAATCTGAAGCCAGGCCCAAGCCCACTGCAAGCCCTCATCAGGGCTGGGCCTGGCTTGGACTTGAACGGGCTCGGCTCATGGCTTGAAGCCCAGCCCAGCCCAGCACATCACTAACATTGATGATCAAGCACTAACAAAAAATACTTAATATAATGTGTGTCTAGTAATGGTGCATCATACTTTCCGTTGGAGGAACTCTTTTGTGCACTAAGTTATGGTGGCAAACAGGGATTATGTGGCACAGAAATCATCAGCTCTATGTTTATAACCTAAATTACTTCCAGCAGTCAGAGAATTAATTAAAATTAGAAATAATTTTTTACTAAATAATAAATTTAGATATTGTTCCCCCCCTCCTGTGTTGGGATATATTCTATCTGTAATTCATAGACATATATATGCAACTCATCTCATCAACCACACCTGCGAAGGCTATAATCAGTTAAATTATCATTTACATTCCTTTTTTACAAGTACATACTAGTCACAAAATGGGCGCCAGCCGTCCGAAATCCAATCTTTAATAATACGAGAACATGACAGCGGGTTTCCTGAACCTCCTGCTGTAAATCACTGTACGGCAACAACATATGGTATAATCTCACACCACGGGTTTTCACTGAATATACGCATCATTCCCAACAAAAACGCCCAACACCATGACTCTCGCAGCATTGTGTAAAGAAATAAATCTCGTCGCCTGGAGCCCCATACATAATGCACTATGCATTGTGCAAGATCAGCACCTCTGTAGTAATTGAAGGAGCCAGGAAAAGATTCAGACCTGATTGTTTGGGCCAGGATAACGATCACCGTCGTTGCAGCAATCATCGGTGAATTGATTGTATTGCTGACTTCCATCCTGACACTTGCAGTTGATAGTCTGAATTGCGAGTGTGCTGGTCGTTGAAACTTAGCTTAGCCATCACATTCATAATAATAACAGTACTCGCTTTGAAATGAAGAATGTGAAGACGAAGGCGAGTTGGATGAATCGCATGACTAAACTATCCCTTTAGGTACGATGATCAGAACAACTAACTTGATCGCAAGTGGGGAAGACATCAACATTTCATTAGCTTTATACCGTGCTAGGTGAATGTACTTCAGAGGACGTTAACACTCGGAAGGACGGTGCTCGTTTTCCGCAAGACGTCGAAGCTCGGACGAACATTCGGGAATGCTGAAACTAATTAGTGACTCGGAGAAACACGGATATTTGTAACTTATTGTTGTTTTTCAGGTGATTCCTTGTGCGTTGTAGCCCCTACGGCTCAGCTTACGCACAATTTCATTCCCACTGCATAGAAGTAATATCTTTTGATTACAGTCGATTTAGAATAGCAAACCAGTACTTACATCCGCTGATCCGTCATTTTACCACCAACGAAAGGCAGTAGTTATATGAATGATTAATGCCGTAGAGCCTGAGATATCGAATGCAAGATAAAAACTGCTTAGAGTCCCGATACGGAGAAACGAAAACTGCCCAACCAATAGGTGTATGGTAACCTATCCGGTCCGCGGGGTGATCCTATCGCGTTCCCCCTTCGAATGTGTCGAACCAAAGGACGTTCATATTGCCTTGCGACTTTAGTGGGTCTGGGAGTTAGAGACTCTGCGTACTACTGCGTAGCGTCCAATTTTTGGGGTCATTCCGCAGATGACTGGTATTCGAGGTCGTTGTGGCGTGTTTGTGATATACAAGGGGTGTCAACCGTAGACCGTACCGTCTGCCGTACCCCGGGTGGACGTTTGGAGCTGTGACCACCGTAACCGGCACGATACGGCTGGTTGTCAACCGTATTTTGCCGTACTTTGACGGCCGGCTACGGCAGTCATACGGGTCTCAATATAATACAATATTGCGTAAATTATTATGTACAAACGCGTTGTCGCTGAGTGTGCCAGTGTGGGCGGGTAAACCACGTGACTCTGTTCGCACGCGACACGCTTACCCAGGTCGCAAAGTACTACAATATTTGTGATCCCACCTCAACATATTTGGGAGAGCAACTCGCAGGGTATGGCAGTTAAACGAGGCTCTGAGGTAAATCTCTTTGCAAGGCACTTGACTCGGATAACATTCATACTCACTGTGCAACATTGTTAGGACTTTTCGACGACCAGGTCACCAGGTGCTAACTCTGCAGAGAATACTCTTGACATCATTACGCCTACAAAGAAAAGGCGCCTTGTTTTTGATGGAGTAGAAGTGCCTACTCTTTTATCGTTCGCAAAGCAAGAATTTGGAGTGAAATCCGAGCCCTCGGAGCTAAAGAAAGAAGAGATCCGGGAGAAGCTGGATGCATTAAAAAATGTCGGTTCATTTACATCGCGATTTCATTGTGGTATTCATTTTCTTATCGTACAGCACAACATCAAGCAGAGTAATGATGCCGGATTTCTGCTCGATACCGTTCATTCACGCATGCGAATGATTGGATATGAGCTTTATGACATAACCGTTCCGGCCCATATTTTGGACGCGACATTCTCGAGACAGTACACCACAGACACTTATGGAGGCAACATGATACACACTTTCCCAACAATCGCGCAAAAGCATGTCGATCGTCATGGGTTACGTGATTTCATGTTTTTGAACCTCGACTTCAACCCTTATGCCCCTCAGATACCTGGGTCACCAGGGTTATTTTTTGAATGTGAGATGTATACTAAAGAGCGGCGAATTCAGCGTGTCTTTACAAGGCATGCCGCGGGGAAATGGCAGCTGCAAGGACTTTACGAGTTAGTTCCTTGTCTGTCCTTGACAAAGGATGAGTGGCGGGCTCAAAAGCAATCAGTAAGTTGCCATCATTTGTTGTATTAAATCCACATCTGTCTCACCAGTTTGCTGAAGGTGAGAAATACGTGGCATAAAAACATACATGAACAAGGTTATGGACGCAATGTTCGAGCCCGGATCACGCTTCGGGACCAGCTTGGTCGTGAGCCTAAAGTGGTGGAAGTGGAAGAAGCAATCAAGGACAAGGGCAACAAATTTAAAACAATCAGCGTTGATGATGTTGTTCGTGCGTATGACTGTGGCGACGAGGTGCGAGAGCATTTGTCATACTTATTTTGATTTCACCTCATGTTATTCCCTAGGCCATTGCGGTCTGGTGTATGAAGTGCGTCGGTTACGACGAAGAATTCCAGCGCACTAATATCGACGGATTTGCCGCCTGGAAAATGAAGAAGGCTGACGAGGCGCGCGACCGTGTTTCGAACCCAATCAATGGCACCAAATCCAAGAAGCGAGCTAACGTCCGAGCGGAGAAAAGAAGTGCCCGTGATATTGCCGTGAACGAAGATGTAAAGGATTATGCTGATGTGATTCCAAGAGGCACTCGTAGTCGCCCGATGAGGGGCATCCGGATTGTTGCACAACAGTCATTCTTTCATTTCACATCACGAACAGACTAAGCATTGGAAAATGAGAGCAACAACACCAGCGCACATGGGACAAAGATTTTCAGGGTTGGATACCGGATTCGCTTCCACGGTGAGCCGAGAATTGGTTTGGGATAACAGGGTCTGAATGTCAACTGAGGACCCCGCATTACTGGAACTGTGTTTGCCGGATGAGTTGGCTAGATCTTGCTTTGGACATGTCACCCATAATGAAAGCAAAGGATACTAGAAGGGAAGTGCGATGAGACAGAAAACAGTAAAAGACTATAAATGGTAAGGAGAAGGAAGGGAAATAGCATAGAAATTATACTTCCAGCACCAGCGACTCAGGACTCGAGTACCAAGTGGTAAGAAGTCAAGTGACTCAAGAAATACACCATAGGGCACTTTGGATGGCATACACAATAGACGGTCTGCACAATGACAGACTGCACCTCGAGGTAAAGCTAAACTGTATTGAGGACAGAAACCCTAAGATCCACCTCCTAATCCAACCATTGCACATGTGCAATGTTAATATTCCGTCACTCCGTGAGTGTTCCATACTCTAAATACGAGGGTTCCGTGACGAATTTGCTAGGTAATTCGTATGGATGGTCATGGCCATCACAACGTGACATTCGTTCGATCACACTATCAACACGATGACCGTGGTTGTATATTGTAGGTATGTTCTTTGATTTACTATTTATTTATGAGAACGACTATCTTCTCCGCTATTACGGCTGCCTACGGGAGACTAATTTATTTATGAGTTGACACGCAAGTTAACAGACCAGCAAGACTCACCGGCGGGCCACACACGAGCCATTTCCACCAGTTCGACAGAAGGCTTCCCGCCTAATTGCGTTGTTCGTTCCACCATCCCGTTGCCCCTCACGAATGTCCATCAACCTGTATGAATATACCGCGGGCTTTCGTTCGCGATCTCGTGCGCCCTCTCATGGTCGTTTTCGACCCGTCATACAACTTCAGCATTCCGTCCGTAATCAAGACCTCTCGTGGCCGGTTAGGGTTGGCTCTTAGAGCCATTGGTGGCCCTCAGTGGCTATATTCAGCTGCACATAGTAAGCTGTCTGGCCTGTAGCACCTCTTACATCATTTTGGAATATATTTTGTGCCTAACCCCATGTATATTTCTAAGGCTAATACATACTACAATAAATCTATAACTTGATATCCTTATTGTGATGGTACTCCCAGCCCACGCTGCAAGGCTTATCGGTGTGCTGAGGATTCCAGCTCCCGGCACCCTATCTCATTGCAGTCCCTACACGAATTGTTGCATCTACCGACTATGCCAAACATGCCCAAACGAACTCTACAGCCTCTGCCCCTAGGTTCCAAAATTGTAGGTATTAGTTTATTACACCAGTGGCCTTGTTGATCATCTAAGGTCAATCTAGGTGGACCAACTTTGCATTTGCGAACCCTTCGAAATCTGACGAATATGAATATCGGTCTATGGCGATCACAAAGAGATGTGTGCAAAGAGACCCAATTTGCTGACCTAAGAGCGCCGGGTGTTTTCGATGTTCTCTATTTTGTCAGGGATCGTTTTCAATTTCCGTTCCGGAGCGAAC
>KN833087.1:57915-68636 GCA_000827315.1 Piloderma croceum F 1598 | reverse complement strand
ATGGAATTCCACTACTGGTGCTGAGGTCGAAGAAATACGTATTGGGCATGGAGTAGGGCCTGTGGAATTCTACCCAGACGGACGCCGAATAGTCTTAGGTTTCGATGACGACACTGTTCGAGTCTGGGATGCCATGTTGGTCACCGAAGTCTTAACGATGGTAGGACACACAGGTGCGGTTCGGTCGGTGAGCGTTTCTTCAGACGGCCGCCGAATTGTCTCCAGCTCTGATGACAAAACCATTCACGTCTGGGATGCAATGACGGGTATACAAGCCCTGTCCATCATCGGAGGCCATACGAGTTCGGTGACGTGCGTTGTGTTCTCTCCAGGCGGAAAGACAATCGCCTCTGCATCGAGAGATGGGATCGTCCGAATCTGGGATGCAATAACAGGAGCTGCAGTTGTCCGAGCACTCCAAAGGCATGTAAATGTTGTAAGCTCAGTGATGTTCTCTCCAGACTGTGGAAAGCTTGTTTCTGGCTCAGCGGATAACACCATTCGAGTCTGGGATTTGACAGCTGGCGTCCAGACATCAGTCCTTTGTCATACGACTGTGACCTCACTTGGATTCTCTCCTGATGGACAACAAATCATCTCCGGCTCGTACGATAGGACCATTCGAGTATGGGACGTGTCCACATGCACTCCGCTGTCGGAGCTGCCAGGGGATGACGTGTCTGTTTCATCAGTAGCTTACTCTCCTGATGGACGCCAAATCATTTCAGGTGGTGGTGACTTCAATGTTCTAATCTGGGATACCACATTAGGCACCAATGATGTGCTTCCTGCTCTGGAAGGTCATATTGCTGCTAAACCTAGTGCTAACCGTGTCTGTGCTATTCCTCTCCCTCAGCCTGTACGTGATCATATCCCGTTATGAATTGGTAACATGCATTGGATTCTCTCCAGACGGGCGCCAAATCGTCTCGGGTTCATATAACGGCACTGTTATCGTTTGGGATGCTATCTCCGGCGCTGCATCATTCCCACCCCTTGAATCACATAGGGGCGAGGTTTGGTTTGTGACTTTCTCTAGGGATGGAAGTTGTGTCATATCCCAATCAGATGGTGGAACCATACTATACGATGCAGCGTCTGGCCGTCAACTTCATAATCATCATCCAGTCGAAGAATATGACAATCAGTTTTCAGATTCTATCAAAATTAATGGTGGTTATATTGTTGACTTCAGTCACTGACAGAACTGTTTGCCATCTCCCTCCTATGATTTCACCGTCACGTTACGCGGTACACGAGACATCGTTGGCTGTTGATACGATCTGTGGCCGAGTGTTTGTGATCCATTTTCCCCCAGCTTTATTTACCATTCCAGACACCAGAGCTATCGAAGGAGACCGGATGTTACAGGGCAGGTGAGCAGAGTGAATTGATTCTAAAAAATGCAAGTAGAGTATTCCCCCTCTTGTCTCGATCTCATTCCCTCTTTTGGCGACCCTACATCCACCCACACGTTCATCCGCCCGTTCTCTCTTAACGAGTTGCACTATTATCACAGCTCTCCGTACAACCGAATGTTGCATTTATTAAATCATGTACCTCGAATCTCGATCGTCGCTGTAGCTACAGATGCCAATGACGTAGATCCGTTTAAATTCAAACTCAGATGGTCGTCAACAAAATTAAAACCAAAAACGGAATACTCAGCCTCGATCAAAAAATTGCTCTTCCAGTGCAGCATCGTCCCCGGGCCCTGCTACTGGGTTCGTCCCTCCCCATCCCCATCTCCACATAACCACAACTAAATTTCCCACCGAAATTGTTGAAATCCGAACTCGGGATGTGTTCTTTTCGTAGAGGCTGCTTTTGATTTTGGCCTTGTCCTTTTGTGCTCGGCGTTGCAATGCGTCTACTTATACCAGAGACATTAATATTATTCCAGACCAATGCCGGGAAATCTTACATAAGTACTGGTTTTGCTATGAATACCTGGACGAGAAAGTTTCCCTTGATCGGTTGTCGGAACTTTAGTGGCTGTACAGTGTAAGTCCCTTGACTTCCACCACCACAGCTTCAGTCAGTTCTCCTTATTGTACAAAACTCCCAACTAAGTCCATGTCTGTACAAGAACCATCTTCTAAGTCATCAACGACCACTTTAGTGCCAGCAATCTCCGATGCAGAGCTAGAGAAACTCCTTAATCGCGAAGCGTCGGCCTTCCAACGGGAGCTCGAAGTCGAGCGCATACTGAAGGCATTTAAACTCAAGTGCGTATCGAATTCTCATCCTCGTAGCGATACATTTGGCTAATTCTTTGCAATTGCTTGTGCGTGAAGCCCGTATGATATTCTAGATATAGATGAAACGGCTACACCGGAAGAAATCAAACGACGATACAGGCAGCTTTCTTTGTGTCAGTGCCATCTCCCTCCGATTGCCCATAAATAATGATGGATCTCATCTGAATCTCGTAGTCATTCACCCCGACAAGACCCCGCATGCGAGTGCCCCAGAGGCTTTTGACCTCCTCAAGAAGGTGTGTTACCCCCTCATTCCTTCTCTAGCCTCAAACCTTCTTCCATCTAATAACAACACACACCTCCCACAGGCCGAATCGGAACTCTCCGATGTCGCCAAACGCGCCGACTTAGACGCAGTGATAATGGAAGCTCGCATACTTCTCCTGCGCGAGTTCAATCCCCCTCTCCCTGCAAGCACGCCCGATAGCGATCCTGCGTTGAAGGCGCTCGGAAAGCAGTGGAAGGTGATGATGAGAGCGAAGTGTAAAGAGATGTTAATTGATGAGGAGGTTAGGAGGAGAAAGTGAGTCATTCACACCTGAATACTTTTCTGATCATTGGATTGATTACTACGCCTTATCGATAACAGAGCTATCAAAATGAATCTAGCGAATGAGGGCCTTGAGGCTCGGAAGAAAGAGGAGGAGATCACTTTGAGGAAACGAAAAGCCGAGGAAGATAAAACTTGGGAGGGTACGTCAGACTACCTCGTCGACTTTTTCAACCTTCACAAGCGTAATAATTCCGTCCGTGTTGTTCTCCACAGATACCCGTGAACAGCGTGTAGATAGCTGGCGATCCTTCGCGAACGGGAAAAAGAAAAAGAAGACCAAGGTCCAGATTCTTGGATGATCTGATCTTCCTTCCCTTTTTCCCTCGGACCTTCTTCGCTTCTGCTTATGGCCCGCTGATCTCTTCCTGTCCCGGGCTTATTCATGCTTTTGGCGACCCTGCACCCTTACACGCACCAACATGACCGCGATACATTGACACCGACATAGATCTCCGTTCATCTACCTCATTCAAACATACATCCTTGCAGCATATCCATATCCCACAAACGAGTTTTACAATTATCTATTGACAAGCTCTCTGTACAACCGAATTTTGTGTTTTTGTATTATTTTCTCTTTGGCGCGTACTGTACCCCGAGACCCTCGAGCTCCATTAGTCGCTAGTTACTTCTCTCTAGACTAGGCATCTGAATCTGTTGTTTACAATTGATGTTTCTTCATAGGCTTTATATTATTTGGCTCATATAGGACTTTCAGGTCTGGAATGATTTCTGCAACGAAAATAACATTGCCGCAAACAATGAACCTGATCTGAGCGCTTATTCCCAGCCTGCAATGTTCCAACAATAACCTCAGCACCTCCCGATTCTCTTGAAGACACAATTACCGCTCCGCGCCGAACAACTGCACAGCTGGAGATGAACCTGTGGCACCTCAGCAAGTCAACTCTGCAAATGAAGTACAAGGACATGGCAATTGCAGCTGTGCCATCTGCACCACCAGCAAAGAGACTTTCTTTGGCCCAAAACCGACCATCGAAGCGGCGGCAGACGTCTCCAAACCATTTGGAGGTGTGACAGCGCACCTTCGACTTCCTCCGAGTCGCTCATCACATTCACAACGTGACATTTGTTCGATCACACTATCGACGCGTCCAGTTTACACGCAAGATGACCGTGGTTGTATATTGTAGGTATGTTCTTTGATTTACTATTTATTTATGAGTTGACACGCAAGTTAACAGACCAACAAGACTCACCGGCGGGCCACACACGAGCCGTTTCCACCAGTTCAACAGAAGGCTTCCCGCCTAATTGCGTTGTTCGTTCCACCATCCCGTTGCCCCTCACGAATGTCCATCAATCTGTATGGATATACCGTGGGCTTTCGTTCGCGATCTCGTGCGCCCTCTCATGGTCGTTTTCGACCCGTCATACAACTTCAGCATTCCCTCCGTAATCAAGACCTCTCGTGGCCAGTTAGGGTTGGCTCTTAGAGCCATTGGTGGCCTCAGTGGCTATATTCAGCTGCACATAGTAAGCTGTCTGGCCTGTAGTACCTCTTACATCATTTTGGAATATATATTGTGCCCAACCCCATGTATATTTCTTAGGCTAATACATACTGCAATAAACCTATAACTTGATATCCTCATTGTGATAGTACTCCCAGCCCACGCTGCAAGGCTTATCAGTGTGCTGAGGATTCCGGCTCCCGGCACTCTATCTCATTGCAGTCCCTACACGATTTGTTGCATCTACCGACTATGCCAAACATGCTCAAACGAACTCTACAGCCCTCTGCCCCTAGGTTCCAAAATTGTAGGTATTAGTTTATTACATCATCTAAGGTCAATCTAGGTGGACCAACTTTGCATTTGCGAACCTTTCGAAATCTAAAGAATATGAATATCGGTCTATGGCGATCACAAAGAGACCCAATTTGCTGACCTAAGAGCGCCGGGTGTTTTCGATGTTCTCTATTTTGTCAGGGATCGTTTTCAATTTCCGTTCCGGAGCGAACGATTCGGGACTGAGGTAGACTGATACCTGGCTGCCGCGTTTCCTTGCCGCGCGTCCAATGTAAGCCTGAACACCTGTGCGAGCGGAAAGGTCACGGTGTGGACTGAAAAACAGGCATCAGAATCTGAGCACACAGACATCAAGGGTAGGAAGACTCACCAAAGATGTTGAATATCGGAGACGTAGCGGTCTCCAACCGAACAGAGACCAATTTCCCTGTAATATTGTGCCATAGCCTGGGAGATTATAGCATCATCGCGGCAATAGTGACGGACGGGGATATAGGTTTTTGTTGAAGGAGTGGACCGGTTCAATCTCATCTCGAAGTACACCACGAAGCCACTACTAAAATGTCCAGGCCTTAAGCAAGGAATTGATACGCTCTCATCAGCTTCGCTAAAAAGAAGATGCCACAAATGCCGAACGGTGGCGACAGCAGAAAGAATGGCTGCATCTGATAGTTCCCCGCCGAGCGTCATAAGATCGATGATGGAGCTTAAACTACTTGCTTGGGTGCGCACGTAGACTTTAGCACGGTTTTGTGATGGCTGCACGCAGTCAACAGCCACGATTTCTGTTTTTACTTGATAGTGCTCCGGAAGTGTGGCGAGATATCGGATGACCATCGCCCAAGGATCCTCGAGACCGAGAACTTTCATGCATTCAGTGACGAGTTTGTCGCTGGAGATGCCAGTGGCTTGAGATCGGATGTGGGGTATGAAGTATGCTTTACCGACGATTCCATCATTGTGAGTATAATCAGCTCCTACATGGAAATAAATATGTTATAAATCTGAGTCAAAGACGACAAAAAAATAATTACGGACCCACTATGAACTGTGTACTATGCTGAGATGTGTTCCCGTTCAGCGGCGAATGGTGGGCGAAATAATCGAAACATGTCTGAGCCCATGCGATATCAAAGGTGTCATGGGCAGAAAAGTTGCGTAAGGAAAGGAGAAAAGACATCCAGGTGTTGGATGGAGTGAGAGTTCCAAAGGAAGATATTGGTTCAATAACACATCGTACTGTCATCTTGTCTTCTGACTCAATGACCCAGCTGAATTCAATGGGGGTGCCATCGTCTCCCACCTATCAAAATTCATTTGGTCAGGTGCTGGAGACAAAAACAAGGCTTATATATAAAAAAGACGAACATATGAAGATGGTCCAGTCGTTTCACGTGGAGAAAGCCCACAAAAAGGGATGAGATATGCTGTTTCAAAATATGCATATTGACGGCATGCGTTAGGAGGATATGAAGATCTTTCTAGAAGAGATCGAAGCATATATGTGGCGTCCTGGCGCCAAGCTGTAGCGCAATTGAGCTGTCCGTCATGAGAACTCTACCCATACGATGAGCAGAAATGAATTTAAAAGATTTGCTGTCCTACCGGGATATGGTGGGCGATGCAACCTAGAAGGTCTGAACCACATTGTGTCTCTTGCATGCTTGTTGTGATGGTGGTCTTCAGCGGAAGTGACACGTAATGAATGGGATTATTATAAAGCTATTGAAATCAATGACACCGACATCATAACACCATAGAATCAGTACGGAACATTACCTGAGCGTTATAGGTAATATCCCCGAAAGTGCCTATCAGAATTTAAGTACTCATCTGAGTATTTCACAGACGGTTAAACCGGAATCCAGCCCAATTGAAGTGTATGGCAGGCTGTTTCATTCCAACATGTGCAGGATTCTTCGCCTGCGAACCTGGACCAATTAGCGCTAGCTTATAGTGGATCTTCATAAAGCAACCATGCTCACGGTCTATGGCTGTCAACCGTACCGTATACGGCTACGGCCGTACTCCTTACGGTAAGTATACAGCCTCGGGGCCTACCGTATGTTAGCCGTATCCATGAGTTTGAATCTCTTCGCCGGTACGGTAGGGTAATCAGTTCGGCCGGTATACGGGTCATGACGGTTGTACGGGACAACATAGCATAGAAAAATCATAGCTTGCAACTGATCCATGGGACAGACTTCGGTAACATGGGTACTTTCACACCCGTGGCGTACCGAGTTCGCACTTCCCGCAGTCGAAAGATGGCATCTCTGCCAAATGGATGTCAAAAAGACCATATGTAACAGACGACTTACGGAAGAATTATATATGAAGCAACCGATAGGCTCCGACGATGGTACTGGACAAGTTTGTAGACTTGTCAGTCTGCGGGATGAGAATATATTAGTACCGAAGTGACGGTCCTTCGGAGCGTAATGAAAGGATAGAGTCGTAGAAGCAAAACATATGCATTTGGATGTGACCGTTCCAGTGATTTTGTCGCTGGGCATAAGAAGGCTAAGAAGGCACATGCACGTTAGCAGAACAAGTTAAGGATATATCCTGCTACTCGCTACTAATATCAATAACATCATCATCGTCCACGTCCACGTCCACGTCCACGTCCAGCCTCGCCCTAGGTTGTCCTCTAGCCTGCGTCATACTCTGCTGCGTCCGTCGCCGAACATGCCTCGTAGGCACGGGAACGTTCTCTTTATCTTCCTCTTCGTCTGAGTCTATGACGATGATATCCGAATCCGCATCTCGGGTTGGTTCTCTCTGTATGGGTGGGGGGGTTGAAATAAACGTCGAAGGTGCTCCTGATCCAGGTCCAGAGCCCAAGGCAGAGGCAGACCCGACCTCCAAGACCGACGAACCAGGCACACTGATATTCGAATTCGTGGAGCTTGATTTAAAATTAGACCCAGAAGCTTTAACTTCAATCAAATCAAGCTCTTCGAGCGCAGCGTCGTCCATTACCATATCGTCCATCCCGAAATCGTAGTCGAAATCGGAGCTTGGGGCGCGGTCTTTGGCAGCGGTGGTTTTTGAATTTGTTTTGGAACGCGTGGGAAGATGCGCGACCTGTCTTGTTCCAGGGAAGTGAGTAGTTTGTGGAGGAGGCGGAGATGGAGAGGAAGGGATATGTGTACTCCTCCTAGTGGGGGATAGTATTCGTTCTCTTGATAAAATCTCCATTTCTGTTCCTATACTTCCGTTTTGACTGGTAAAATACGAGCTCTGCGTTGCTCCCGATCCCGATCCAGAGCCGGACGCATGTGCGTTATGGTGATTCGAATTCGAATTGGGATTGGGAACTTTCCGTCGTCGTAGGGCATCTACGTCGTCATCATGTGCGTGTACAAAACCAGATGAAGGCCCAGGGGAGGGTGGAGGGGATATATCGCGGAATGGGGCGCGGTTTGGTTGTTGGGGTTGAGGCGGTTGGGCTGGAATGATTTGAGGGGCGGGAGCAGGAGCAGGACCATCGTCTGCATCGATTGTTTGTCTATGACAATGAAGAAACGCGTTAGTATACAATATATGCGATGGAGGATCCTAGGATCAGTTATGGGAACAAAGTACGACGCCAGGCAATAATGCAAAAATAGAAACGTCAACCTTCCACAAAACTGGAACGAAAAGAAAAGAAAGCCTACAGCCAAAATAAAAACAACAAATGAACTCACCCCAAACGAATTCCCAATCCTTGCCTGAAATCCCACCACTGGTTGTCTTCGCGATCTTGTACGTGACCTCCTACGAGCTCGATACAGGCAGGCTCAAGGAAAGCAACTCCGTTACGGATTAGTGGGTTTTTCAGAAACAGCTAAGAAGCGGGGCGGTTCATTAGCGAGGCGTTTCGAGAATGGGTTAAAGGAGAGAATGTCACACCTTATATCCAAGTGGGGTAACACCCAACTCCAGCTGGGGAATAGACCGATACTCGATAGCGGCAACAGTAGTAGACCCGTCGCAGAGCTCAAATCTAAGCATCCCGCGCGGATACCTTTGCAAAGGTCCTTCATCTTCTCCTTCCTCCCCTCCGGCATTAGCATCAATAGATACAACACCCCTCTCACGTTCTTCGCGCGCTTGCATAACGCCCATCAAACTAAACGCACTACTTGCTATTTCGGTGATGGCCACGATCTGAACCAATACCTTCCCGGTGAGACGAACGTCATTAAGTTCGTTTATGTTCCCGGGGAGGCCGGTCCTGGGTGCCATAGAATCGACGAGATCGGACTGGAGGATCTCGTTGTTAAGGGCCAGGAGAAAAGGAGGGAGTGGGGTGAGAGGGAGAAGACGGTCAGTTTGGAGGTAGGTGAGACATGCATGGAGCCATTCCTGGATGGGTTAGTAGCTGGTTGGTTAGAGAGCTGGAGAGTGTGCTTACTGGATCCAATCGTGGACTTGGATAAGTGTTTTTGATCCATTGTTGGATTTGTTGCGGGACTGCCATTCCAGCGCGTCGTCGTTGATCGAGGTCAAGTAACAAGTCGCGTTCGTGTTCACGTGTGTCGATCGGACTTATCCAAATTAGGCGCCGTCTACACCCAAAATGGTATGATTGGCAGGCTTGCCGTATCGTCAGAGGTCGATCTCGGGGTCAGGCTAGTTCACCGGTCACAGGTGAGCGTTAACACACTATTCGGTTTTGGCACTATGGTCGTCATATATTCGTTTTTCGGGTCACTACCGGATTCAACAACCAAAGTTTTTTGCAACACTTCCTCTATAAAGTGCTCAAGTCACCATGACCGCTAAATTTGCCTCAGTAGCGTAATTTTCAGGTCACGTCTCGTTTCATTGATACGGAAATATTTGCAGGTCGTTCTCTTCATACCTACCCAAATCCCAAGTTCCTGGAAATAAGTAACTCTCGTCGACTTCTGGCTCCTCTTCAGATTACTTTCTGGCGGATATATTACCCAGCGCGGGCGCAGGTACAAGCGCAACAATCACCAAACCATCCCCTACACACAGGAGCCTTACCACTCCTCTTTCTGCTACCTGTTCCAAGGTGTCGAGTGCAGCTACTACATGCAGCTACTACATGGGATGAGAGGGAAGGCCGCGTTGCTGTTTATGGTTATCTTACTAGATGATACGAGGTACTGTTAAGCAGGTTGATGAGTGAATGACGGTGATCGTTAGACCACAACACATTGACAACATCTATTTTCCCTTTTCATATAAGTACACAGTGTGAACGAGACTATTCAAGTGCTAGCAGCGAGAAAGAGCAATCAACGACCGGAAAAGAAACTCCCGACAGCATCAAACCATCCTTGAGCCTCCTGGAGAAGTAGATGAACAAAGCCAGCATAAAGTAGTTATGAGTACTTACTTTCTGCGTTTTATACTTGATGAATTCTGATACGGACTGTGCCAAGGCCCCATCGATTCCACGCTCGGTGAGATATTTGTTGAACTCTTCCTTGATGCGCTTCGGAAGGCCATCGTACTTCAACCCGTTTCAGTATCGTTATACAATATATAAGCCACACGTTACAAACCTCTGGCCCGACACCCGCAGCACGTAATTTCCTCTCAGCTTCACTAGTATCTTCACTCACAAGTTTTTCGTCCTTGATATAGGATACCTTGAGCACCTCCAACTTTGTGGGCCAAGCATGGCACTCAAACAAGAGTGCACCTTTGCGAGGCTATATGGGAAAAAATGCATGGCTTGTCAAATGATGAGTGGTTCACATGTCTGGATGAGCCTACCTTTGCAATGGAAATCGTGCACTCAACGGGCTCGTCGGATATGTCATCGTCGGAATCGTCATCAGGAGCGCCTGCTGCGTGGGCAGGTCTGCCACCACGTTCATTGTCAGACTCGTCATCGGACTCATCATCGGGCTCGAAGGGGTCCAGTTCAGCCATGCAGAATTCCACGCGGATTCTGTCGAAGGTGTCAAGCGAAGCAGAATTAACAGTTAAATAAGGGCCACACTTTTCGTTATTAAAGTCTCGGGTAAGAATGACATCCGTCTGTCCTTGTCTAGATTCCAACTTTTGGTAGTACGCGTGGTGAGTTAGTTTTACAATACAACCGTAGTGCTCGCATCAAACTTCAACCGACCTTCCATATACCGCTCTGTACCATTGAAGTGACCG
>KN833087.1:0-51969 GCA_000827315.1 Piloderma croceum F 1598 | reverse complement strand
CAAGACAATCCGTGTTTGGGATGCGCAGACGGGACATATGGTTTCTGGGCCATTCGAAGGGCATACCAATTTGGTCACCTCAGTTTCATTCTCGCTTGACGGCAAACACATCGTCTCAGGCTCGTATGACAAGACAATCCGTGTTTGGGATGTGCAGACGGGACATATGGTTTCTGGGCCATTCAAAGGGCATACCGATTCGGTCTCCTCAGTTTCATTCTCGCTTGACGGCAAACGCATTGTCTCTGGCTCGCGTGACATGACAATCCGTGTTTGGGATGCGCAGACGGGAGATATGGTTTCTGGGCCATTCAAAGGACATACCAATTTGGTCACCTCAGTTTCATTCTCGCCTGATGGCAAATGCATTGTCTCAGGCTTGTATGACCAGACAATCCGTGTTTGGGATGCGGAGGCGAGCGGTGTGGTTTCTGTGCCATTCAAAGGGCCTTTTCAAGGTGCAGTTCATTTTATGGGAAGGCATCACATGTATATTCCCAATTTTGATGTCCCTGCAACTTCGGAAATATTTATAGAGGATGAGGCATTTGAAGCGCAATCGGTCACAGTCTGGCCAAAATCTGGAAACACTCCGAGGTGAGCAGATAGATAACAATGGAATGATGTGCCGAAGCCTGACATTGATCGTTTTTTTCTAGAGTACCGCCGTTGGCACTTGATGATTCTGTCCAATTGCAGAGTCAATGGCATGGAGGTTGCATTCTTTCGGTACATGACTCTGGTCTGGCTGATGACTGGCTCTACAACCATTATAAACACGAATTTCTGGTGCAAATTCGCACCAACAACATAGGAGGACCGGTTGCTTCGATGCTCTCTGTCGACGTGCCAGCATTGACAATATTTGCCCCAATGTCCTCCCAGATAATTGAAATGGCAAATGGGCTTTCTCAGCTATCCAGTTTCCCAGTGATAATCAGACCTACAACAGAGGATCCCTCTGCCTATTTCAAGTAAGTAAATCAAATGTATAGTCTGCAGATTTGATCATAATACTCAGGCGTCACGGAACATCTAACGTCGATGGAGAATCTTCTACCAGTCAGATGGATGGCAACACTAATGCCAGGGATACCCGAGAGCAGGAAACCATTCCCCAGCGCAGCCAGGGTCGCCCTGATTATGACGATCACTTGGATGAACAGTCAGAGGATGACGACGATTCCAGAAGACTGCCATATTTACCATCCTCTGTCTCATCATGCACTGCAGATCAGCTGTCAGCCCCAGATCCGTCCTTCGCCTCAGATGCGCCAAATGACCCAGACACATCACCCCCCTCAGCAGCTGATCCATCTCATAAAATAATTACTCATGATATGGATGTATCCCTGGGAATTCTTGTCAATGGCGAAGACAAAGACGACTTTCTCCGTCTTCGGACTAGCATAATGGTGCGCTGGGCGAATTTATCTTTCGAATTGCTGCTCAATCTACTGCAGTTCTACCCAATTCCTAATGAGAGAAAGGAGCTGGACAGCCGCACGAACAAACCTCAAATTGAAGCACACATCATTCAACTTGATGTATACAGGTCACCATCTATTGTTGTTGATAACACGATAGGCTCTTTGGGGTTTGTGGCCAATCAAAAGTCTTTTCTGTGTTTCGAACATTTGTAAGATAACAACCACTCTACTATTCCTGCCAAGTTCACCATTATCTCACAAGTGTATCTCTGGGACAAGACGAATCGCCTCTCAAGCACACATTTATAACAAACAAGCAAACAACTGAAACAGCCAATCTGACGGCTGGTATTACAGGAGTAAATCCTACGGCCACTGTTTGTCTAACTCATTCCAAAGTAGATGGTACAGCAATCCAGGCAGCAGAAGATACGGTATGCCCGACAATCCAGATATTCGTCATGGCAGTGTTAATCCATTCATTATTCAGCCTTCACCACTTTGGATAGTGAAGTTCGAAGCCACGAAACACAATTCTGACTATCATAGGATGTTGAACGCCAAGATCTACCGGCCACCCCAAATGCTCAACTTGCGTGATATAAATTTAAGCGCAAAATATGGGATGTCTGTCGAGACCGCCCTGCCAATTCGCAAGGTCTGTTTTGGGTGACACTCATGCTCAGAACATAAGAATTTAATATTGTGCTCCATATCACCATTTTAGCAAGCTCCAAAGGTCTCCTTCGTTTATCGACATCAAATACATTGCTGGATTACAGTTGACTTGCAGAAGGCAAGACGTCGTGGCATCATTGTAGTGGCTGCTGTAAGTAAATCTATACAAGGAGCGAGTTCTTGGCAGAGCAATGACGTGGTACTGACAGAACTATATACCCGATATCTGCACAGAAAAACAACTTTGGATTGAAGAGAGCCCTGTGCTAAATCTTGTGCATAACTGTACGGAGAGGAATACTCCAGAAAGTGATGGGCTGAAACAGGGCCCCAAAGGTGCATTTTCTCAGATACTGTTATCTCAAAGAAACCGCTGACCATCAAAAAGATATATTTTCGTTTGGAACTGCAGTAACACTGGAGGCATCTACTCACTCCACTCAGATCTTACAGTGTGCCCGGAATGTCATGCGTAAGATCATGCCAAGAACCCAGATTCCGCAACAAAATATTGCAATCAACACCCACATCCGCCGGGGTTGGGATCACACCAATCGCAAGTGGGAGAATGTCATATGGCCTGAATTGGATTGCAACTTACATGCTCTTCGAGGAAAATCAACAGCTGCATGGAGGCTGGATTGGCGAGGTGAGGCACCAGAGGATGCTGTTATGGAAGACCCTCAAGGTTCATCAGTGGCTAGTGAAGAACAAACTGTGGTCCAAGGGCCTTCAGAGGTGATGGTCAAAGTAGTTAAAGGCAAGGCAAAGGAAATCAGCTAGATACCTGAATGTCCCATAACCTCCAAAGCAAACACCCAGAAGTTGAGACAGTTTACAACACTTAATGTAATTGAATAGGAAATGCTTTGAATTACAACATGGCAAAAGTGAAGTGAAGCTCATGTAAAAGCATCACTCAAAGCTAAAAGGAGATATCTGCCCATGGACATTATAATGCTCAAGGAGGAATAGAGTAGATGCTGTGACTGTTGGAGCCAGCCACAGCAGAGGCGAGCACAGTTGGGCGAGGAAGGTTGGGGCAATTCTGGAGGACTTCTCACCCATGGCCTCATCTCTTGATGGCAGCGGCACCGTAATTGTAATGCAGTAACAGATCTGATGGTTTCTGGTTTGATGTTTCTTTCTTGAAAGTGGCATCAATGTTTTTTTCTGCAACAAAATGAGGTGTGGTTGGCTCTGGTTGTATTAGTCACTGTAGTGTATAATGGTTGCTGGAAGGGTAAATGACATCTTCAGGCACCTTGGTTGGTCACTTGGTACACTTGGGAATGTCAGTGGTGATCAGAACATGGTTAGGAGTCTGAGCATTGGCGAGGCAGAGATGAGACAAACACCACATATGCAGACAAATATGACTAACCTTGAGGATGGTAATCTCATGAGGATCGAACGCACAATGTATGTATATTATTGGTTGCAAAGATACCATTGCAAATATCATTGACATCAACGAGATCCCCCACCTCCTTGTTGTGCTTTGGACGATTTGGTATGATCAGCTGAAACCGCTGAGGTAGCAAAGGAAGGGCAGGTAATCAGATGTCACATCACTACAGTAATCCTATTGAGCACACAACACACATCACATATGAGCAGATCACTGCGAAAATTGTTGTGAGTGCCAGTGATTTCTGAAGGTACATTTGACCATTGCTTTATGACCTTGAGGTCAACTGCCTGGTTGAGATCTCCATTGGACAGAGAGCAATTGTCAGTTTCGGATGCACCCAGGACAATGACAACATGTAGAAGAACATTTACCTGAGTCCTTGTGTGTGACATAGTAGTATAAACCTTTGTCATCAAGAGCCCTGTCAAGCTCTATCTGTTGACTGTCATGATGCTACACCAACCCTCAGTTCCCTTCCCTCCATATGCCTTGACAAGATCTCCTCATCTACCTGGTGGTATGATAACATCTGTCCCCCATTTGCTAGGGGTACTGAACTGTAGCTGCAAATGTTGTATGTATGCAAACAATGAGTCGGAGTGGCTGGGAGATTGTGTTCATTTGCATGGGTGTGTGGAAGACCGTATGGCAGCATGAGAACAGGAGTAGTGAGAGGAAGATTATGAACAGTGCTTATTCTTTGGTTCCAAAGATGAATCCCACCCTCTCAGTTCCCAGTATCTTCTTGACAAACTCGTCTGCAAACAGGAGCTGAATGGAACAATGCTAACTGACCTTGACCACTGCAGTCAGGTGTTTAGAGTTACTGCCAGCTAATGCCATTCATAATAATAATAAAAGAAACAGGTTGGGATAGAAGTGTTTCTGCTCACGATGAGGATACCAATTTGAGGCTTATTGTGTGTTCCCAGCCAGGTTCCAACCAGGAACTATGAACTTGAGCCATAAAAGTGGGGAAGCCAGCAGCGTCTACCACCACACGATTAAGACAGTACCACATTTGGATACAACCGTCTTGTAGACCGCCTGCAACCTTCGAAACCTCTCTCTCTGGTTTGATGTCTTTGAATGAAAAATAAGAGTACACACCATTTTCAAAATCGAACAAGAGATCTGGGGTCAATTTCCCCAGGGTGATTACAGGTGGTTTCCCCTGTTCGCCAACATATGTCGCGGTCGAGTTACGTTTCAAGAGAGTGGTAGTTTGCGAGGACATGTTGGAACTGATAGGGAAATCATCAGATTCTTCAGAGTCTGAGGAGTCTGAGATGGAAACGAGAGGAGGTGGGGAACTGAGTGAAGATTGAGATCGGGGTGTGATGGGCATGGGTGGAGTTTCAGAAGTGGTAGGGGATGGTGGATTGCTCTTCAGGAATGGCGATGGAAGTGGTGTGAATGGAGAGCCAGGGCATGATTCAGGCAGAGGGATTTCGGTCGGTAATGTGGCTGACACTGATGCTGGTGGTTGATTCAGGGTAAGGCAGCGGTTTGTGAGATCCTGTGTAACATGCTGCATGATGCACATAGAGAGAAGGATCTCAGGAGACGGTGGATTACGGTGGGTTGTCAGTTTGGCAGCTGGCGGTGTCACACGATGGAATGGTTTCCATTGAATGAGCATAGATTATTATTCAAACATAGCATTATAGAGCTCAGACCAAATACCTTCTCTTACTGTAAAATACAAGTAGAATAGAGTATATCACACCAACCAAAGCACAGACAGACTTAGAATCTCAAACCACGAAACAAATAAAAGGGTCTCAAGGATCGGCACTTGCCATGGGAATCCATCAAAGAATGTGCCTAGAACAGAAAGAGTCCAGGGACCAAATGAAGACAAAGGCTTCGACCGCACCACCCACTCTCTGACTTACCATAGCCTCCATTATCCAGCCTACTGCTAAGCTTGGTGCTTAGTTGAGCAAGCCCCTACCTGACATTAAAGCGCTCATAATGAGCTCACCAATTAGTACCGTCATCACCCCAGACAGCGACATACCCAGATATGTGGAGACAAACTACAATGTTCTCCTTCATACTCAGGCCCACCGACATGGAGCCATGTTGCGTGAGGCCGACTACGTCCAGACCAGAGCCATCTCTTACCCCCACTGGGAGAAAGAGCATGCAGTCCCCATCTGGATCATTGACCCTAGGCTTACGAAGACCAGAGAGGAGTATCCCTCTGAGCTACCTAAGCTCGATTCACAGAAACTCCTCCATCTGTGCGATGAGGATCTGGCAGAACACTCCAAGGGATTCGAACTACACTCAGCTTGTGGAAGATGGGGAAAGGTGTCATGGCGAGAGTTTGGGTACCATGTCTGTGAATTTGAACTTCACCTCTACACTATTACTGCTGATACACTCGCAGTGTGTCTATCAATGAAATATAATAATCACCAATATATAACTGCTGTGTCGCGGACTGAGGGGTGCAAGTGGGTAAGTAACCTTTCCTTGAATGAGTTTTAGATGATTGTTAATGAGTTTTACGGTATGTGACGCAAGGCCGATGGATAAAACATGTTTTCCAATCGCAAAATACGAGAACTGATTGAACATGATCGGCTTTCCGACTCTAAGATGTGGTACTAAGTTTGAGAGGCGAAGACGCGGGTCGCAGACGAGATCTAAACTGTCGAGTGAGGGAGAACTAATTTCTTGTGTTTTCTGCTATGTACAGGGTAGTATTTATACTAAGTGAAAATTTAAAATGAAAAGGAAACAGCATGTAAGATATACCAGGCAGCTAAATCACCGGAGACGCGTGTGTAAAGTCCAACAAAAGGATTACCATTTTCAGACTCAATTCTCGGTCACGTGACCTCTCGGTACTTCAGATCCCCGATGCCGACGAGATGCCGAAGCGGTTTTGTTGACGCATCCCTGCTGTTGTGATGCGCCGGCGGGCTAATGAGCTCGGTAATGACAGAATCAATTGATAAATTTTTGTAGGGAGCCTCGCGGTCTTGAGACTTGGCTATAACGGGGTGACGGCGACGTGATCATGTGCAGTAAAATTGGAAAAGGGCCAGGCCAAGCTTATTCTTCATCGGAAATGGTCGGATAACTTCAAGATGGGTCGGGAATGGTCAAGTGATGTCCATGACACGTGACGTCTTTACATAATGGTCCATCCGCGTCAGAACGAGTGCGATAAAATGCGAAATTTCACGGTTAGCCAGTTAGCGGTCTCATCACCGCCTATCAACCCCACCCTATCCCCATTTCCAAGATGTATGTTGTGGTGCCAGACTATCTGATTGCAGAGAGGGAGATGTTGGAAGAGATGGACTTTGGTTCGTTGGGACAGAGATATGTCAAGGGAAAATGTGGTATGAGACCCCCCACTGCGCCCTTGGGAGAAGAAGAAAGGCTGGAAGCACCCCGCAGAGAGGGAGATTGTCAAGTTTATGAATGGCAAAGGTGATGGCTTCATCGAGGAATGGAATAAGGAATATATCGACAGGATGACCTGACACTGCCTGCTTATCTATGACTATCGTCTCTCCAAATGTACTTATCTAGGACCAGGAAACCGACGGCTCACATGTAAAATATTAGGCAGTAGGGTCTTTATTAATAAATGGATTACATAGCGGAAGAAGTGAAACACACATGCTGCATCATGTCATCCATAAAATAGCAACATAAATTGAACACAGCAGGACAGCTAGACTAGAGAGCAATGTGAAAGGAAAGCAACAAGGATAGTAGGAATAGATCAGATCCAGGAGTTGGGAGATGGAGATGGAGACAGAGATGGAGAAGGCAAATTGGAAATAGGTAAATCAAATAAAGGTCCTGGAGGAGGAAGTTCCTCAACAGGATGAGCCCTAGCCAAGAACACTGAAGAATCAGGAGCAGCAGGATATTGCTGCAGCCTCCACACCCCCTCAACCAGCATCAAATCCTCAGGTCTACGGACATGGAAATGCATAAAAACCAAAAAGCGTACAATACACTGTCCTTCAAAACTCTTCCCTCACACTCCCCCACTATCTCTAACGGATTCACTGCCACCCAACACAAGACAAGCATTGGACCATCCCAGTCCTCACTCTGAACCAGCGAATTAACGTGTACTGGCCCGGAAGTAAATTCGACACGAAAGTGATCGAGGTGAACACGGCATGAATAACAAATGATCGAAGTGACCAGATCAGATGGTGAAATAGGGTAAGGAGGAGCGTATGATGTCGGATCTGAGGGTGAATAAGGAATGTGATGAGAAGGGGGTGACACCCCTCGAAAGAAAGGAACGTCAAATGACGGTATATCCCTGCAAGGCAGAATTGCAAATCAACCAAAGAAAGACAGAAACATACACTTACCCGTAGTAGGGAGGCACAGGATCTATATCAGCGACAAGGTCAGCTGATGCCCAGGATGGTCCCGAGTCATCCGGGACAACATCACTCAAGATAAGCGACATGTTGTAAAAAACACCTGCAGGACAGACGATCATCCGCTTCGAGACAACTGCCGCAGGAAGAATTAGGCGCGCAAGTCCAAATAAGGAAACTGGCCACACAAGAAATGAACTCACCTTCCTAAAGCAACATGTTTCCAGGGCCACATTGGCATTCTGAAACCTCACAGCACCTTGAGACTGAAGAACAGCCTCCATCAGCAATAAAGGCTGTACTCAGCCAATAGCAAAATTGAAACATTGATCGTTAAACAGGAGGATCACACAGCATCCCTCAATTCACAGCATGCCACAGCTATATATCTCATGAAACTTGATGGACCTGAAAAGACACAGGAAAAGATGTGTGATTGGTAAGATAAGTACCTGAAATTGTATTACAAATAATCCACGAAACATGTTTCAAGATAAAGTACATAGCATTTAGATCAAAAAATGTGCAGCTTTACACAGCCCAGACACAGACTAGAATCTGATCATCACAGAATTACTAAATCTAGTAGCAAAGGCAGGGTGGGAGACCTGCTTACATAAGCAGTGGATTTTAGTATAAAAGGGCTGAATTTTTTTTTGTATTTATCCAGTTAATTATCAAGAGCCCAGTATTTCTCTCCACTTTGATCATCAAGTCCTGAATAAAGCCATTCAGACTTGAAATTAAAGTTATCCTCATCCATCCCCAAGCCAGTTAGTCCTCAAGAATATCCAGCAGAAGCATCCTATAGGGGGAACCTCTGCAGAATTATTTCCAGGAGTATTAGAACCCAGGAAAATTAAGAATTAAAGTTATCAGCAAGCATAAGAGCATCCATTCAGAACCAGTAGGATAGAAGTAGCAGAGAATCCACTAAGCTGAGTAGTCACTCAATCTTCCATTTACTAACCCTTCACAGTAGAAAGAAAGGTCAAGAGTCAACACAACACCTCACCCCTACCTGAACAAACTGGGAAGCTCTCCTTCATAAAAAAGGATCACCATCCCAGGGGAAATTAAATTTCCGCACGACAGCGGGTGTTAAACAGTGGGAACGTTTTCCAAACGGAGATGTTGACAGTAGTGTAAGACAGGCAATTGGTGTTTTTAAAAAAGTGGAAGGATGTTTAATACATCCAACACTAAGCTGGAAGTCGGACGAGACTAAACAGAATCACATTATGGTATTGAGTTCTAAGAGTACAAGTACAAGTGGGAATGTGTGTGTCAAAGTAGAAAGAAGACTTAAATAGTAAGTAGTGTGGGAATCTGTCCATAAGTGGTAATACATGAGGTGACGCTGTTACAGCTGGGAGCTCTCCAAAGAGCAAAATTATACTGTAATCCAAAGAAATGCCATTTCTACTTACTCAAAATGGATTTCCTCAGGCATCACATTTCTACTCAAGGTATTAAGGCAAATACTTCTAAAGTCGATAAAATTCTGCAATGGCCCACTCCATGGAATACCACAGATGTCCATTCATTTCTGGGATTAGTCCAATACATCTCCTTGTTTTTGCTGAAGCTGGCAGACTTTACCTGTATACTCACACCACTGATGATGAAGGAAGCTCATCACAATTTCCCCACATGAACCAATGAGCATTAAAGTGCTTTCAAAGCCATCAAAGCCCTTGTGATTAACCGGGAGTGCCTGACAATGATTGATCATGCCAACATAGGTGAAGCCAAAGTTTTTGTCACCTTTGACGCCAGTGACTGGTGCACAGGAGCCATGCTTAACATGGGCACCTCCTGGGAACTTGCAAGACCAGTTGCTTTTGATTCAATGCAACTGAAAGGACTGGAGAAAAACTATCCAGTGCATGAAAATGAATTATTAGCAATCATACATGCACTAAAGAAATGGTGATCTGACTTACTTGGCATTCCTATTACCATTTACACCAATCACCAAACATTGGAAAATTTTGATACTCAGTGTGACCTCTCACACTGTCAATTATGTTGGCAGGAATTTATGTTGCAGTATGATATGACAATTGTATATATCCAAGGTGAGGGTAATACTGTAGCTGACACATTGTCATGTGTACCTGATGGCACATATCCTGGTGAAACATTGGACACAGATGCTAAACTCAAGGCTCTGGGTATTCACACAATTCTTTCCATTACGACAGACCCTGCTGTACTGTGAATGATTCAAGATGGCTATGAGGTGGACAAGTTTTGTCAAAAACTCATCAAATCTCCGGCATCAACCCTGGGGGTCTCCACATCCAATGGCCTTTGGTATATTGGGGACAGGTTGCTGATAAGATAGGCGTCATCTGGATTCAGCACTTGTACAGCCACCCAACCCTAACCCTAACCGTGGCCAAATGAGGGGTGTTTTGTTTTGTTTTTTGTATCAGCAGGTTTAGGGGTTCATCCAGCTATAATACTGACACAGCTGTTCTGACAATAGTTTTGATGTCTTGTGTTGCTTTGGGCTTACTATCACTTCACTGTGGCTGAAGGTCCATCCATAAATGGAAGGAGATTGTCATGTGATTTTATAAGTGCCTGCCCTAAGCTGGCCAAATATCCAAGTCCAAAATCCATAAATGTACAGATAAGTTGGAGGAACCCAAAATAAATTAGTAGAAAAATAGTAATATTTTTTCTTTGGGCTCATATAGGTCACTCAATTTTTTAGATATCAAGATTCTGCTTCCTAGGATCCTTCTCTAGGGCCTTGCTGAAGACATTCTAGGCAGTAGAAAGTGACCTAACTGTTTTGCAACTGCACCATTACTGACCGTGGTAAGATAGGCATCATCCAGATTCAACATGGGTTATGTAATAAACTTAGGGTTATGGAAATATCAGGGAAGAATTGTTTTGTTTGGTACATGACGTTTCTGGCCATTTTGGGGCTGATAAATCATACACAACACTACAGGACACATATTACCTGCCGAACATGCATTGGGATCTGGAAAAGGCATATATCCCATCGCAACAAATCTTCCATGTGTAAACCAACTGGACCACTACATTCTCTTCTGATCCCTGATGATAGAGGCAATAGTGTGGCTATAGACTTTATTGGACCATTACCTCATGATGAGGATTTTGACTGTATCCTGTCAATGACAGACCACTTAGGTTTGGACATGTGAACCGTGCCCACCCAGGTGAACATCATGGCTGAAGAATTAGCTATTTTATTCTTTAATCACTGGTACTGTGAAAATGGTTTGCTGAAAGAGATAATTTCTGACCAAGACAAACTTTTTGTCTCCAAATTCTGGTGCACTTTATGTAAACTAACTGGAGTTAAACTCAAACTTTCCTCTGTGTACCACCCCAAGACTGACAGATCTAGTGAGCATTCCAATAAGACCATTAACCAATGCATCTGCTATCATGTTTGCTGCAATCAAAAGGGATGGGTACGTACATTACCTCAAATATGTTTTGACATCATGAACTCTGTCAATGTGTTGATCAGCTTCTCAAATTTTCAAATTTGTCTCAGTCAATCCCCACATCTAATTCCCCCAATTTTCCTAGCAACTTTTTCTTTGCCGGTTTCAGGCAACACAGATGCCATACATGTGCAAGAGGTTATTGAGAAATTGTAAACTGATGTTGCAGAAGTGAAAGACAATCTATTCCAGGCAAAAGTATTTCAAACATTTTATGCTAATCAAAACAGGTCACCTGAAATCCCCTTCAAAACTGGCAACAAGGTGATGTTGTCAACACTACACCATCATCAAGAATTCAAAAAGAAGGGTGAAAAATGAGCAGCTAAGTTTTTTTCACGTTATGATGGACCATACAACATTTTTGATGTACATGCAGAAACATCAAACTACACACATGAATTGTCTAATTCCCCGAATACCTACCCCACATACCACACATCTGAACTTAAACCATTCTTGGCTAACAATGCCATGCTATTCCCAGCTCATGAACTATCTCAGCTGCAACTGATCATTACTTCTGATGACCTCAAGGAATATCTAGTCCAAGAAATCACTGATTCCTGTAGACATGGAAACAGTTGGCAGTACTTGGTTTGTTGGACAGGCTATGGTCTGGAACATGACCAATGGCTTGCTGGATCTGCTCTTCAAGAATGTGCTGCACTCAATGTATGGCTGGACAATGACTCAGGTATGGGAGTAGCCACTTGGTAGCTTTTTCCCATTGGGTTTTTTAATGCCACCTGATCGTGTGCCATTGGTTGATGTGAACTCATTTATTTACTTATTTTCTCTACCTTTTTTGTTTTAAAGGCCATGAGGGTGTAAGCCTATGGCTTATGATGCATTGCAGGCACATGTTGTTAACCTTTGTTCACATGTGGGCTCTAGGTTCCTTCTTGGATGAACACTCTTTAATTGTCTCCTCCCATCTCCCCACATAATCTCTCTTGTCTTTTATAATAATAACTTGTCTAAATTTGCTCTGTGCTTGATAAGAATCATGAGTCTTACATTTGAATGTTTTCTATCTGGAGAAATCTGTATAGGTTCTCACCAAGGAGAACATGTGGTAACATGCTTCTTAAGGACCTGATGACTCTGGTGCTGCACACCAAGAGTCTTCTTATTTATAGATAACCAATGGCAGTACTTCCTCATCACTGAGTGATGCAATACCATACAGCATGATGTAATGCACAGTTGATGTGTGTGCTCTCATCATAGATAGAACCACAACACAGCCACAGATACATGTGGCTCAATTATGATTGGTAGATAGGTATCACTTACTAGACTTGTACCAAGATCTAATATCCACTAGAGTAGGTATATAAGTAGAGTATTATCATGTAAATACCCTGATCAATCATTACTAAGTTCTTACACTGTCTCACTGGGATACTTGAGCATGGGTGTGACCAAACAATGGGTTCCATCCTCTTTACTGAGGATCCAATGTTCCACTTCCCCTAGAGTGTCCTAGGTTTGGGTAGTGTTCCTTACAGGAAAGGTGAGGGAGACTAGCTATGAGACAACCTGTGAGATGTCAGTCATGGTGGACATGCACCAATATAACCACAATGCATATGCTTTCACAATGTATTTGCATATTCAAAATTTGCATGGAAGTATGCATGCACAGGAACACAATCCACATATTTAAAATATGTAAATAAATAAATAAAGATTCCATATTTTGACCACATGTCAAACAATAAAAATGTGTAGCATATTTGTCTTTGGCAGTTAAGTGCCCAGGCACCAACTTAAAATATGCAGATGGCCGTGGGTTCAGCATAAAATCAGTTGCATATGCTAAATTTGGCAACAGATTTTTCAATGCTGTGCATTGCCTTGCATAAGTTAAATATGTTAATGGATTGTCAATGAATATGCATTGTTATTATATTGGCACATGTCTGCTGTGAGTTTCTAAAATAGCCATGGAACATGCAGGAGTGCCACATCAGCATGCCCATTCAGCAATTGAATGGGACTTCGGGACAGTCCAACATGAACAAAAACAGGCAAGCCCAGACAACGGGCATTGAGATATCCTCAGCGGATCATTGTATTAACTCATGCGGACAATGAAAGACAGCCAAGGCAAGTGGACTTAGTGTTGCCACGGTCGCGACCAATGTTTTTCAAATAAATTGATTTAGTGTGAGAAATAAAATTGGTAGAATTTCCAAAATATTTGTGAAGATAGAGGACCCCAAAAACTGAGGGGTCATTTAAGGGGCTGAAACATTTAGTGCCCTGGTTCCCGAGGTATTTCCAATTAGCTGATTGACTCAATTGACTCAAACCAGTCAGAGTCAATCAGCTAATTGGAAATACCTCGGGAACCAGGGCACTAAATGTTTCAGCCCCTTAAATGACCCCTCGGTTTTCGGGGTCCTCTATCTTCACAAATATTTTGGAAATTCTACCAATTTTATTTCTCACACTAAATCAATTTATTGAAAAACATTGGTCACAACCATGGCAACACTAAGTGGACTTGGAATGTGGCAAAGGTGGATGAGATGGGTGTGGAGGGAAGAGAACATTGTTTCAACAGAAGACATGAAGTTGCAAGTTCAACTTCCCACAAGAATGCTGCATGTGTTTCCACATCACCACCAGACATTCAGCCTTTGCACCTGAGTTTATGCTGAGCTGAAGTTCACTTGCAGTCAATCTCCTGTTTAAGTCAGGTTTCAAATTTTAAGGGTTAACCCTGGGCCATTTATGTATAAACTGGGGCTATCTTGCAAATAATAAATTAACCCAGGGTTTCCAACAAGTTTCTGCTGACCATTTTAACCACAGGCCTATCTATCCTCTGGCTGTGATAAGATAGGGCTCATGCAGAACCAACAGGCATCACATGCCTAGTGTGACTCTGTGTGATTTTGGCCTTGTCTCATTGTTTGTGCTGTCCCTAAGGCCTTTAAAGTAATTTTAAGAACATACATTTTAACATCAGCATATTTAACAGACATTGGCATCCAAGAATCAATTTTTTCGAGTTTGTGACAAGAGCAGATACAAATTGAGTTTGCACTGGTGTATGCAAACTTCAACACCTCAGCTTGGACAACAAAGCTTGTATTTCGTAAAATTAACAACATACATTCCAAGTAAAAATAGATTGCATAAACTTGGTGTACTTCAAATTTTGACAAATGGCTAAGTGAATATCTAGATACACAAACACTAATGTGTCCCGAATTTCATGATCACATGTTGCACTGATATTGTTTACGATTTTACTCCACCACCACTCCCCTTGTCTCATACACTCAACATGCATAAACAATGTAAAAGGGATGAAGCAACAGGCCAAGGTGCTGCTTGGGCTACAAAGAAGTATGGATGTCATTGAGTCTTGCCAGAGAGTATTCTGATCACGCTGAGAAGACTGAGCAGGGCAAGCAGGGCCAGAAGAAATAAAATCACGCTCATACACTGTAAATTGGTATATATATATGTTCTGTAATTTTTTTGAGCTCATTACAACGCAAATTGCCAGTGTGGAAAGCAAACGAGCAAAACAGAGGTGAATTTGGGTACACCAGTCACGGAAATGTCACATCACATGATGCTCGTCGATTATCTTAGTAGTAAATAGTAGAAGATATTCATACGAATTATCGGCAATTTCCGCATAACCGTCTAATTGAAACCTTAAAACTCATAGACAAGTTGTACCATCATGCACCCCTGCCTTCAAATCACAGAGATCTTGTCCGAAATCTTTGCTTCGTATGATGAGGATAAGGAGAATATAAGAACCTTATACTCCTTGGCTCTCGTGTGCAAAATGTTTCACGAGCCAGCCCGCGATGCTCTTTGGAGATTTCAGCGATCGTTTGTTACGCTGGTGAAGATGTTCCCAGCGGATGTGTGGGTCGAGACGGAGGATCGCGCGGTAGTGGTAAGTTCGTTGTCACAATAGAAATGAAGGAGCGATGGTTCTTGACACTCGGTAAAGCGGCTATTGAACACAACAGCAAGCTCGCCAGAGAGTTCAATGGCAGATCCAAGTGAAATAGTAAGATGATCACAGGTATGTGTAGAGGTCTTAACTTGATTTATCTTTAGTCCCTTCTGTCGCCCCCGAATTTGTGGAAGAAACCCGCTACCCTGGTAAGATGCACGGCGTAATCTGATTTTATACTTATACCTAAGATTATCCCCATCAGACCTTCAAACAACCTTTAACTCCATCGGATTGGACTGGATTTCAATTTTACGCAAAGCGCATGGTGCATTTATCCTTTGGTCACTATGATTGGTCCGTATTCGGCGGTCAGGAGCTGAGCTCTAGTGTCTTTCGTGCCATTGAAAGTTCACTAAATCTCGGTCACTGTGATCGTCCATTATTACAAAATCTTAGTGGACTGTCGTTCAACCAAGGTTTTGGCGGAGTCTCACTGCGCGACATATGCGTATTTCTCGGTCCTCGATTGAAAACGCTTCATCTTACAATCTCAGGCTCCTTCGATGGCCTCGAGGTCTTTGCTATAGCTGTCAAAGCCAGATGTCCCACTATCGAGCATTTATACATATCAAGCCACGAACGCTCAAAGCGGGCGAACAGCTTTCTATTAGACCTTATCTGCAGCCTGTCCTCCCCCCGAACGATATCGTGCGAAGGCGTCACTTGCGATTCACAGACCCTCAAATATCTTTCTTCTCTTCCCTTTTTGCGGAGTCTCACTGTGCGCCTTCCGAAAAGGTTTGCACAAGAGAGTTTCCTAGATTCTTCTTCCAATATCCGGCCTTTCCTTGCATTGCAGCATCTCAATATCTCCGTTGCATCGATTGCCGATGCTGGTGAATTCTTGCAAGTGACTTCAAGGTCCTCCGGCCTCACATCCCTTTCTGTCACTTTCGATCAAATTGTTCCCACCCCCGAACAACTTCGTGCTGTTTTTACAGTAATCCAACGAAGTAGTTTCCGTGATACACTGACTACATTTGCATTAGTGGAGGAGGTGGAGTTAAGTCAGGATTCCCCCCCTTTACATTCCTTGGATGCATACACACTTTCACCTCTATTGCAGTGCCGAAACTTGGAGCATGTAACAATCCATGTTCCGTATGGGCATGCTGCAATCGACAATTCCCTTTTGAGGGAAATTGCAGAAGCATGGCCACGTCTGCGCGATATCTCTCTGACCTCACGCTATGATGCTCGCCTCTGGCATTCCAAGATCAATCTCCAAGGTCTAAGTTACCTTGCCCAACATTGCCATTCATTACAGTCAGTCAGCCTCCAATTCGACGCTTCACTTCCCGCTACCGCGATGTATCCAGACAAGGGAATCTGCTGCGAGTCGCTGACTCATTTAGACGTTTGTCACTCTCATGTCACCGATCCCCCCGCGGTCGCCACTTTCCTTGCCGATATATTTCCCAATTTGAAATTAGACCATAATTTTTTCATTAGGACGAGGAGCCCGAGTCCTAGGACAGCATGGGATTATTTTGATGATTCTCTTAGCGACGACGACAGTCCGGAGTACATAAATATGGCTGAGCACTGGACGGATGTTGTTCAGATGCTCGAAGCGAGGAAGCAGGAGTTGTCACAACCTCCGACGAACCCTAATGTGCGTATGCAATCTCTCATCTACAATTGAAATAGCCCCTCAAGACATTTCCGATGCAATCAGTAAGCCACCATGACTACGCCGTCGTGCCATGTCATCATAGGCGTATACGAACTGGATGAAGGCATGGAGGATCATAGAGGGAGATGGGGCTCGGTTTGGTTGTTGCGGCTGGTGTTGGTGTTGAGGTTGTGCTACGTGTACTTGAACTTGAAGAGCGGGGAGCTGTTTCCATACTCATCCGCACCAATATATCATCTATCCGAGGAATAAAATGTGTTAGTTTAAGACAATATACAAAATAAGTGCTGTGAGTATTGACAGGAACAACGAAATACATAAACACCCCCCAAAAGCTCACAGCCAATTCCCCAGCTCCCGTCCAATTTTTCAGCAGTGGTCTTCGACCACCTACGAGCTCGAAGCAAGTTGGTTTGAGAAATCAATTTCGTGGCGGACGTTGCGAATGAGTGGATGTATTCAGATGAGCTGTGTGGAGCTGTGTGGATGGATAGAGTAGTGTTGCCGCGGCTAAGACTACTAGCCGATTTTAGCCTTAGCCTTAGCTGATTCTTAGCTTAGCCGAGCCGATGATCGACTAAGCTAAGACACCGGCTAGCCACAGCTAAGTAGCCGTAGCTTAGCCCGGTTAGCCAGCGTTAGTTGGCATATATAGATCGTGCTGGCAGGACCTCCTGGATGTATTGAGTTCAAAAAAACACTGGATATGCAATCTAGGATAGTCCTGTGCAACTTTGTATTACCATTTTATCGCACTGGTACTACGTAGGTCGCACTTTCAGTACCGTATCTTTAATCAACCAAAAATAGAATTTATCAGCCCTTCCAAAAATGGGAATTTCTCTTTCGGGCTTTTAGCGAGCTCAATGTCATTGTTCAATGGTTCCTCAATGGGTAGGTTGCTGGCAGCTGAAAAAATTGCAGATGATCACGATACAATGAAATGGAACTGATATTTGAACCTATTATGGCATACATGAAGCTGTGGACACATATATTTGCTTTCTTGTTGGCTTAGCTGCAGCTAAAGCCATCGTTAGCGGGTAGCCGATCAGTAGCCGATCATTTCCTAGCTTAGCTTAGCTTAGCTGGCGGCTAAGGTCGGCTACGCTTAGCCGGCTACCGGTTAGTCTAGCCGCGGCAACACTAGGATAGAGTTAGTCGCCGAGCAGTTTAGAGGACGGGGTTAGGGGAAAACATTGCACCTTAAAATCCAAGTGGGGCGCCTAGGTTCAGCCGGAGTATTGACCGAAAATCCATAGTGACCACAATCATATATCCATCGCAGAGCTCGAATTTGAGCGTCTCGCGTAGGTATTGTTGCAGTGGGCAGTTCCCGTCAGCGTCAAGATATACAGCCCCGCGCTCACGTTCCCTTGAATGCACCACTCGCGATGTTGCCACGATCTGAACTTATTATTATCAACACCTTCATCGCCTACCTTCCCTGGAATGCCAGTCCACTGAGTCCAGGATACTTACCGTAGAATCGACCAAATTGGACTGGAGTCTCGTCGAAGGCTTGAATATTAATATTAATGAGGTGTGGGAAAGGCCATATGGGGGGAGAGGACGGTCAGTTCGTAGGTAGGGTCAGTCACTGTTGGTTGGTGCCGTGCTGTTGGACTCATCTGCCATTCCATTTCCGGCTAGTTTCGATCGACATGTCCAGATCGCCCAGATCAGATGGCTGGAAATGACTTTTTCGTCGACTCCCAACCGTTTCAATGGCTTTTTCGCATACCAGTTACACAGATGCTCAGTACTCTACTTTTAACAATATAAATGTTGGTAAGTTAGATTGATTCAAAGAAACTGAAACTCCGATGCTGATGACGATTTGTATCCGGTACAAATACTGTTACAGACGGCCAGGATATTCTGATGAAAGTTTTGAGCGGAGCCTCAACCACTAAGCCAGCGCTGGCTTAGTGGTTGAGGCTCCGCTCAAAACTTTCATCATAAATGAAGCTAGAGCCCCCACTTACCCCGGCATGCGTCCATCCGAGTATTCCAGCCTGCTTAAAGTGGGAGCTCCCTCCGGGCGCGAGAGTCACGCGGCAAACGCTATACGCAAAGCTCTTAGCTTTTACTGCCACCTTCCGGGATTGAACCGGTGACCTTGTTCGATTCTAGCTTCATTTATGATGAAAGTTTTGAGCGGAGCCTCAACCACTAAGCCAGCGCTGGCTTAGTGATTGAGGCTCCGCTCAAAACTTTCATCATATTCTCGACAAGCTTGAGCCGGTCAGGATGGATGCATCGAGGCGTACAGAGTGTCTTCCCAACACCAGGACGGATATTCTGAAGTTCGTCGTTGACTGGGCGAATGATACGAGAAGCGCTCAGAACATGCTGTGGATTCATGGCCTGGCGGGATCAGGCAAGAGTGCCTTATCTACAACGATCGCTAATATCTTTAGGGATTCTGGACGACTGGGCGCCTTTCTATTCTTTGACCGTGATGTCACTGAGCGAAGCAACCCAACGATGGTCATCAGGACATTGGTTCACCAACTAGGCACATCTGATCCAAGGATCGGAGCTACCATCCGTGCCGCTATCGAGAGGAACCCAAACATAGTGATTTCACCTCTTTCCCGTCAATTTCAGAAGCTCGTTATCGAGCCTGTTTCTGAAGCAGAATTTATCGCCTCAACAATTGTCATAGTGTTAGATGCCATAGATGAATGTGGTGGGCGCGAAGCTCTCTTGTCAGTATTAGCACAAGATCTCGCCAACTTTCCTCTCGTCATTCGCACCATCATCACGAGTCGTGCAGAAATTGACATCCGTAACGCATTTGAGTCACAGCACCATATCCTCACATATGAAATCGACATCACTTCGCCAAGGAACTCGGGCGACATTTCATCATATTTTCGACATCGCCTGACACTCATCCGGGCTAAACGCAGACATCTACCGCTAAATACAGACTGGCCCGGAAACGAGGTCCTTCATCAACTTGTCCAACGAGCCTCTGGGCTCTTCGTGTGGGCATCCACGGCGTCAAACTTTATTGACGGACATGACCCGAGGAAACGGTTGAATATCATCCTCAGTGGGGATGCAGCATCAGGTGCTGAGGCAGCTTTAGATGCATTGTATAAAACTGCACTTGAGTCCGTGGGGTGCTGGGATGACGAAGATTTCGTGACAGATTTTCAGGATATCCTGGGCACTATTCTCCTTGCACGCGTGCCTCTTTCCAGTTCGGCTATCGATATGCTACTTAGTCCACCAGTGGACAGACCGTGCATGAACACAATTTCGCTTCTAGGCTGCCTTCTACAGCAGAGTCCGACTGTTCGCGTTTTACATCCGTCGTTTGCCGACTTCCTCACGACAAAGCGTCGATGCGGGCGGGATATCTGGTTTCTAAATCAGTTTAAGTATCACCGCAGTCTGGCCTATCAATGCATCGTCCGCATGGATGCAGTCCTGCGACAGAATATGTGTAACATGACTCTCAGCCCCGGTGGTTTCACGCCCAAAAGCCTCCCCGAAGATATATCATATGCATGCATCTTCTGGATTGACCATATATGTGCCATCCAAGAGGACATTATACATATTGTGAATCATCTACGTGAATTTTTATTTCGGCATCTCCTCCACTGGTTTGAGGCCATGAGTATCCTGGGGAGATCAAGAGACACAATATCATGCCTTAATCATCTCTTGGACTGGATATCAGTGAGCTACTGTCTTGCCTGCTTAACCATGCATCACGTTGCTGACAAGTAGGTTGTCTATCATCAGAAATGAAACCAAGCTCGTGGCGTTGGTCCGCGACGCATGTCGCTTTGCTCAACTTTTTGTACAACTCATCGAGGCACATCCATTACTGGTGTATATGTCCGCATTGCCATTCACTCCCACCAACACCACTCTGTATCAGATGTACCACCACCTTGATATGCATCCTTCGATATCGGGGGGCTTTCGGCTTACTTGGTCTCCGTTATCGCTCGTTCTAATGGGACATACGGACGATGTCATTTCAGTGGCAGTGTCAGCTGATAACACTCGTATTTTCTCCGCATCAGCTGATGGGATCATAAAAGTGTGGAATTCCATTACTGGTGCTAATGTCGAAGAAATACAGCTTGGGCATAAGGTATCGTCTGTGGCATTCTCCCCAGACGGACACCGAATAGTCTCGGGTTCCTTTGACGGCACCGTTCGAGTCTGGGATGCTTTATCTGGCCCCAGGGTCTTAGAGATGCTAGGAGAAACCGTTGACCTTTCTCCAGACGGCTGCAGAATTCTCTCTGGCTCCGCAGGTTCCAGTTGGGCCTGGGATGCAAATACGGGAGTTGAAAGTATGACCACCATTCAAATCTACACCGGTTCGGCCACATGTGTTGTGTTCTCTCCGGACGGAAAAAAATTTGCCTCTGGCTCACAGGACGGGACTGTCAGAATCTGGGATGCAGAGACGAATACTGCAATCTCCCCAGCTCTTCAAGAGCATAGTTGTATAGTTCGCTCAGTGAAATTCTCTCCGGATGGAAAAATGCTTGTCTCTGGCTCAATGGACCGAACCATTCGAGTCTGGGATGCAGAAACCAGTCTCCAGATGTCAGTCCTTGGAGGACATCAGACGTATGTGAACTCTGTTGCATTCTCTCCTGATGGCCAGCGAATCATTTCGGGCTCGGACGATGGGACTATCCGAGTATGGGATGTGACTACCAGTACTCAGCTTTCAGAGTTGCAAGGACATGAGCATGGTGTTCAGTCGGTAGCTTGCTCTCCTGATGGACGTCAGATTATTTCAGGTGGAGCTTATGGCGCTGTTCGAATCTGGGATGCAACATCCGGCACCGATGGGATCCTTCCTGCTCAGCAATGCCGTAACGAGCGTGTGATCTGCATTGCATTTTCTCCAGACGGGTGCCGAATAGTCTCGTGCTCATTCAATTCTGTCATTGTCTGGGATGTTATCTCAGGCACTGCGTTATTCCAACCCCTTCATCGGCATTCGGGCTGGTTGCGGTCTGTGGCCTTCTCTAGGGATGGAAGTAGCATCATGATCAAATCATTCGATGAAACCATACTCTACGATACAGCATCTGGCTGTAGAATTTATCCTCGTCAACTAGTCAACGAATATGACAATCGGTTCTCTCATGTCATCAAAATTAATGATGACGGTTGGATTGTCGATTTAGTCACCGGCAGATTCTTCTGCCGGCTCCCTCCTATGGTTACATACTCATGTTATGCCGTACATGAGACATCGGTGGCTCTTTGGATGAAGAGTGGTCGACTGTTGGTGATCCGCTTCCCCCCCGGGCCAGCTTTATTCGCTAGCTCAGACACCCGTGCAAATATTGACGGAAAGGAATAGAGGAAACAGAGACAGACATATGAATTACAACGCTGTCGATAACAAATCCCACTGGTAGGATGTTACCTTCAGCGATAGAGTGGAGGCCCGAGGTAGCAGCGAAGATCAAGTGAGGATAGATACTAGAAGGCAGATAGACGGTGAGCAAGATCGCACAGAAGTACTTAGTCACGCGTCGATGGCGACAGCCGAAAAATATGATATAGGGTATAATCGAGGGCGGGAGTGTCGCTGAGCAATAAGCATGGTCCCAGAGACAAAATCGAAGCAGAAAGAAATTCTTCAAGCAAGTGATCGGCAACTTGCCATTTGGGGATTGCGGGCGCCTATTAGTAGCCTTTACGTCTTGACTCCGACACAGTTTGTTCGTTATCGTCCCTCACACCCGCTCGGTCAATCTCACAAAGGCCTATGGGCTAGCTAACCAATGGGTGTTAAATCTCTATGGAGTCTTCTCACCCCAGTCGGCCGTCCAGTCATGTTCGTTCTCCTTTCTCTTCCCATACCCACTGACGCTTATCCCAACACACAGGCTCGAGACAATCGAAGGCAAAGCAATGGTTATCGACTCAAGTATTTGGATTTACCAATTTCAAGCAACCATGCGCGATAAAGACGGCCGTGCACTCGTCAACGCGCATGTCCTCGGTTTTCTGAGGAGGATATGCAAATTGCTGTTTTATGGGATCAAACCTGTGTTTGTGTTCGATGGCGGGGCGCCGACATTAAAGAGGATGACTATTGTGCGATTTTGTTTTATGTTTGAGTTGTGTGTCGAGTTTAGCGCTGACCCTGATATTTGAAATGGTAGTCCGAGAGAAAGAAAAAGAAAGCTGGCGCTGCTGCCAGTCATCTTAAACTAGCAGAGAAACTATTGGCAGCGCAGATGAGACGTGAAGCATTGAATCACGCTCAACCGCCTCAGTATGCCCACTCACCCTTTTCTCTTCTAAGGGCTAACACATTTCCCCACAGAGCCTCTTCCTCCAAACCCAAATCCAAAGCACCCCGGGGGCCAGTAATTCTAGATGACGACATGGTGTACCTCGAAGATATTGACGATTCCCTCCCAAAAACGCCATCCAAACCCAAACCCAAATCCTCACCTCAATCCCAAGGCCCTTCCTCGACCTCGGCCAAAAAGAAAGCCCGTTTCCACGACCACGACCCGTATCGCCTCCCCGATCTTAACCTATCCGAAACCGTCTCTGCTGCAACCCGTTACACAGCCCCAGATCCGCGCCTCGCGACCGAAGACGAGCTGCGTGCCTTCATTGATGAAATGCGCCCGGAAGACTTCGACGTTACATCCCCCGCCTTCCGTGAGCTGCCCACGGAGGTGCAATACGAGATCGTCGGAGACCTGCGGCTCAAGAGCCGGCAGACGAGCTATAAGCGTCTCCAGGCGATGCTGCAGAAGGCACCTACCCCGTTGGATTTCTCGAGGCAGCAGATCAAGAATCTGAAGCAGCGGAATTCGCTAACGCAACAATTGTTGATGACAACTGATAGTATTGGGAAGGCGCATTTGAGCATTCCTGTACGGATTGCTAGTGAGCGGAATAAGGAATATATTTTGATCAAGAATGAGGGGGAGGCCGGGGGTTGGGTCTTGGGGATTAGGGATGATGGAACGGCCGATAAGCCTATTGAAGTTGATCAGGACAGTGACGCGGAGCAGGATCAGGATCAATATGAAGATGACGGGGATGAGATGGAGATGGAAGAGGTAAACATGTAGGTTATGTGCTTTCGCGTGTGACAAAAATCTGATCACTCCTATCAAGACCTGGTGTAGCGCAAGCTGACCCTGATCTGCGCGAATATCAACGCGGATTGGCATTAAATGCTATCGATAAACGAGCATTGAACACTACGACAGAGAAACCTTCACGACCAATTCAAAGACGACTTAAGACAAAACCGTTATTTGATTTCGACGAGAACGACCTCGAATACGTTCCTGCTATTGAAGAAGAGGATTTCGACGACGATCCGGAGTTGGCTTTCGCGTTACAAGAGTCTGTAGACCAGACGAACGCTGCCCGGTCTATGCAGATGACGCCTTCGCCCAGGGGACGAGCATTATCAATAACGAACGTGCATTCGTCACCTTCCACATCGACATCCACACACCACCTTCCAACTCCCCGGCGCTCGTCTTCTTCTCTGCGACGTGTTGATAGAGACTCGGACGAGGAGATGTATGGGTCCCGACTGGAGACTGCACTAGCGATCGCAAACGCTGGGCCACGAAGACCACTACATATCTCACCCCATTCATCGCCATTTGGGAAACCGGCTCTTTTAGCTCCTGCATCTCATACCACTTCACCGTTATCCTTTCCTGTTAAGAATCTGCCGAAAGATGACTCGGATGATGATATGGAAGAGGTGATTCCTGTTGCACCTGCGACTACCTCGGAAGTGCAATCTAAGCCAGCCAGAACGCCTTCCATGCCACCTGTTATTGCACCAGATCGACCCATGACTATCGTTCCGACACCCCAGAAGTCTGACGAGATAGAGGGGATCAATCTGTTCCAACCAACTACTCAAATATCTGGTTCTGGTTCGCCATCCTTGAAACCACAGACATTCCCCTCAAAATCACTACCTTCAACCTTATTGCAAGATGATATTTCAGCCCCCTTGCATCGCAGGGAGGCGTCGAGTCCTACTATGTCACTCTCACATGACCATGACCTGTCCAGCAATCCAATTCATAGTCCACCTCAGCGACTTGCCGCCTCCACAGAGCGCGTAGCCGATCAACCCGAGTCCGAAGATGAAGAGGAGGCATTCTCGGATTGGTCTCGGTCCCCTTCACCCGTCGTCGGCCTTTCCAACGACACTGACGCCACCCGCCCACCACCTGCCAGTCACGAAACTTGGGATGCAGCTCAGGAAATGGACCTTCATGCCGAGGAGGGCGAATTCGCACGTTTCATGTCCCAAGTGAAAGGCAAGGATTTGGATGACGTCCGAGCCGAAATTGACGAAGAGATTAAGTCCTTGAACCAGCAGAAGAAAGCTGCTATGCGTGACTCTGATGATATCACTCAGCAGATGATCTCTCAGATCATGGTACGGCTGATCACACGGAAAATTACAATCAAGAAGCTAACATATTTGTGTTCACCAGTTGATGTTACGTCTCTTCGGCATTCCCTATATTACGGCTCCGATGGAAGCCGAAGCTCAGTGCGCAGAGCTAGTCTCGCTGGGACTGGCGGAAGGCATCATTACCGACGACTCTGACGTATTTCTTTTCGGCGGCCTACGCGTGTATAAAAACATGTTCAATCAATCCAAGACGGTTGAATGTTTCTTCTTATCAGATCTCGGACGAGAACTGGGACTTGACCGTGATACTTTGGTAAGGCTAGCTTACCTCCTTGGTAGCGATTATGTCGAGGGGCTTCCTGGAGTAGGTCCCGTCGTGGCCATGGAACTCTTGCAAGAGTTTCCTGGGGAGGATGGACTGCACAAGTTCAAAGACTGGTGGATGAAGGTACAGTCAGGAAAAGACAAACCCGGCGACAACAAGTCCAAGTTTCGTAAACGCTTTGTGAGTATTTTTGGGTAGTTTATATATTATGGATATTGATCATGATCTACAGAAGAAGAAATTCAAGGACCTGTATCTACCCTCCGAATGGCCTAACCCGGCCGTGGTACGTTCCGTCACTTTATTGTCCTTTGATTACATACTGACTGCATGTCTAGAGGGATGCATATTACCATCCAACCGTAGACGAATCCGACGAGCCATTTAAATGGGGTCTGCCTGATCTCGATGCTCTACGCGAGTACGTCGTGGCTGAATCCGATCCAATGTCTATTATTAATTGACGGACCACCTTAGCTTTCTTCGCGCAGAACTAGGCTGGCATCAGACGAAGGTCGATGATCTCCTTTTGCCTATTATTCAGAAAATGGGAAAGCGAGGACAAGTATGTGAACCGTGTGTGTGCTGTGGGTATTTTTCTGACCGTCCGAGTCTCTCTCATGTCAATAGGCCGCTGCGATGAACAAACAGGGCAATCTAAACGAATTCTTTGACGTGTCTGTTGGCAGTGGGATATATGCTCCGCGTAAACGGCAGGCATATTCTAGCAAGCGATTGCAACAGGTCGTGTCAGAGTTTCGCAGCGAAAAAGCCAAGCTTAAGACCGGCAATTCTCCAACACCGGCATCCGAAGGAAGCACAGGAAGTGGCGCAGACAATGATACAGACGAGGGACCGGCCAAGAAACGGAGGAAAACCAAGGCCAAAGGGAAGGAGAAGGGAGTCGAGGGTTCGACAAGCGGAAAGGCAGCTGGGAGGGGCAAAGGTGGAGGCCGTGGTACTACGACTCCCGCGGCTAGGAAAAAGAAGGCTACTTCTAAACCGGCAGCTGACAGCGAAGAAGATGGAGATGAGTACGTGGGGGATACTAGGGATGTCGTTGGCTTTGTCCCTCAGCTCCGGCCGAGACCAAAACCGAAGCCTGCGTACAAGGGCAAGGTTGGATCAGACTCTGATAATGTAGACGACAGGCCATCATAGCAAATCTATGCTGTCATTGGTAATGAAACACCCGTTCATTCGCGCTCATTCATGGGCTTCGAAATCATATACGCAAATGGGCTCAAGGAAAGATGTCAGAGAGCACTCTCGTTACATTTTATGCCACGCGCGAACATGTTCCTTTCGAAGGTTCAACGTCATACGGGGAAACAAACGGCTTGGCAAATCAAGAACTATGTACAGTGCAAGTTCATTCATCCTCGTCGGCAATGTCTTCCTCTCTCGCCTGTTTCGTGGTGTGAACGCATGATATAAGAACGGCCTTGAGTTTTCACACACCTTGTTCTCCTCCAAACCACCGAGTTCTGTTATCAAGCCAGAGAAGGGGTACTCGCGAGGGACAGCCGGTTTGTCTGGGACGAGAGCGTATTTGCAGAAGAAGCCAAAGCCGATAAACCCGAAGGCCACCAGCGAGAACTGATATAAGGCTATATGAGGAGGGACAGGAGGGACATCTGGTCCCCACATGGATAACACTTCGTCATATTCAGGAATCTAACGCACAGAAATGACATTGATGCAATGGAATTGTAAATATTTCTAGACTCACGGGGTCTCCAAAATTACGTCTCGCTTGTTGATCCCACCAGCCTCTGGGGGTTAGTTGTTGATTGGATATTTGTATGACAGGGTAGTCTCCGATCTGAGGATCTCGCTCGTCTGCTTCTATTGGCCTGGAAGGAACAAGTTCTTCCTGACGGGCTGCAAACTCTTCGTCCAAAGTCTGGAAAGTTTGGAGATCCAAGCATAAGCGAAATACAAAGTTCACTGGGGTATATATCTCGGATTTACCGTGTCCAGCGCTAGGTCTCTCGGATCAGACCCAACTGCGCTAGCTAGCTTCCGCATATTTTCTTCTGAGGCAGCCGCTGAGATGGCATAAGTTCGGCAACGAAATGACGAACAAGCCTGTAATCTTGTGCGGCGTACTCCAGCGACGCGACGTAGAGCTTGGTTCATGATGATGGTCCACCAGTGGGAACTTCCTGGTGAGAATTTGTGCCGGACACGGTTGCGCCACAAATCGACTTCTGGACAGAATTCAAGACGTAACATCAGGTCGCCGTTCTCCGGTTAGCCCGCGGACCAATAAGTATCCATGTACGATAGAATCGGGGTTAACGCTTAGTGGGAATATATCGAACACCCAGTGTATCTCTGTCAGCGTCCATCACGCGTAGTACGGACTCATCTCAGACCGGTCCTCTGCTCTCTTGCTGATCCAAAGATTCCAGTATCTGACAGACATGGAAATCAATGGATCTATTCATAGAGACGTTGAGAAGGAATTATTATCGAAAGAACGAAAGCATAGGCGGCCAGATGGGGAGGCAATCTACTGCTTTCCTTACACCAAAGAAATGGTGGATTTCGATAATTGGGACTTTATGTTCCAGACGAAATATTGTTTTCGAGGCCGGCTCACCATGAACCATTTTGAAACTCCCCCACGAATGGTCCTTGACCTTGGTTGTGGGTGTGGATTGTGGGTGATCGAAGCTGCAAAGCAATGGAAGGTCAGAAAATGTAATATTTCAATATTTCAATCATTTTTTCACAAATATTCCCATAGGACAGTAAAATTATAGGATTTGACTTTCTTGACCACCTTCAGCCGAAAGTCGGCCTTCCAGAGGACATCGCACAACGAATTGAATGGGTTCAAGGCAATTTGTATGTAAAAGCGTCATGCTGTCATTGCAAGCTGACTTGTGCACGAAAAGTCTGGAATCACTCCCATTTCCCTCGAATTATTTCGACTTTGTCCGGGGTGTGGGCCTTTCCTTTCACGTGCCGGAAGACGAGGTACATGAACTATAAGTTTATATTCTGTGATGAACATTGACCTTCCGTCAGAGCTCTTTCTTTCTGGAGGTTCGCATCTACCTGTACACGGGTGCTGGCAATTATATTGAATCAACTTGCGTTAGGAAATTTATCGCATTGTCAAACCTGGCGGTGTTCTCGAGGTAAGGTTTGGTATGAGACTGCGATTCATTTTAAAGATTAATTGCATTCCCGAGTACCAGACAATTGAAGAGGACCTCATCTTTCCTCACTCGCGAACGCCTTCCCCGTCCCGCTCGGTATCTCTAGAGGTGTGTCTCGTGATATAAACCTTCTTTTACAGCCCTACATTGAGACCTTATTTGTAGACAGGTCACGATGATCTATTATTCCCCAGCGACAACTCACCAATCTTTTCGTTCGGGGATTCCGTTTCCCGACTGTCCTTCGGTGTTGATTCGACCAACCCTGATTCTCCGGGATCTAAAGCCTCGTCACAGGAAAGGCTGATCCCAGTCGATGGTACCTCCCATCGTCAGAGCCTAAGCCAACATTCTGTTCCAACCAGACTGTCGGAGCATAGGGATCCAGTTGATCCTCGCGACCACTCCCAGCTGCAAATGGCATGGGATGCAATGCTTCAAAAACGTTTCCTTGTTCCATGTTACACGACTGTGTGCTTGTTATATTTTCAGGCTACTTACACAGTCAAAGCACACCCACTTCTGCAAATCCCACTTCCGCCGAGCTCTTGGGAGCAGGGCGAACGTTCGTCATCCTTGTCTAACCTCGGAAAGCATTTTGATACCGACACGACATGCCGTCGGCAATCCACGCAGAACGCAACATCTGACGAAGATAAATCAACTATGCACTGCCAAAGAATAAGCCGGGTATCCCCGTGGGCGTCCATGCACCTGGCGAGAACTGTGCGTACAGTTATCGGGTGCAAAGAGAATATATGGGAAGCGTACCAGGAGCTATTTGGTCAACAGCCGTCTGATAGACACATCGTTCGCTCCTCTGGCTACAAGAATGAGCAGGACACCGAATTGTCTGCCGCAGTGCGAGATGCCTTTGAGGCTGCTTGGTTCAATTGGGAAAGGTATATTGATCTGCTTGAATTCGGCCTGCATTTGTTTACTCGCTTTACCCATCACCCAGTGATATGCAAGACCGGATTGACTTCCGGAGTAACATGCTTGCCGAGCTTATGTGGACAGAGCCGGATGGTGACACGCCGGATTGGAGAGTGTGGCGGAATTCCCTGGAACCGAGTCATGATGACCATGGATCAGCTCATGATGTGGATATTTGTCGGTCTATGCGAGCTATTGTAGGATGGAAGTCTACATAACAAGGAGGTGTGGAATACAACGTTACAGGGCAGTGGCACATCTGCCGTACCCTCCGTATGGCTTTTGAGCTATTGTTTTCCGTTTGCGTTATTCTTGCTTTGCTATTAGCTCTGCCGTATTTATTATGTCTTATATCTTATCTGTTCAATATAATCGTTGTGACGGAGCAACAGGCGGACGCTTCCTTTGCGGTTCATTTGTTTCTTTGCGGATAGAATAATGCGCCACATGTGCCCAAACAGGCAACAGGATGAACATCGATTACTTTTGCAACCTTGTCCTACCAGTGTACAATACCATACCATGTCTGAAGCTCCAAAGCCAGAAGTCGCAAAGCCAGCTGAGAAGGCTCGTTTAACTTCGGAGGCCGATGTAACCAAGTACAAGGCAAGCCAGTCGATCATGGTATCACAGCATTTTAAACAATTCCTAAATTTTCCCCTGCCCAGACTGCTGGAGACATCGTAAACGATGTCATGAAGAAACTTGTAGGACTTTGTGTTGAGGGTGCTAAAGTGCTCGATCTCTGCATCCAGGGCGATGAGTTGATCGAGCAGGCTACAGCAGCTGTGTATAATAAAACTGTGAAGGGGGTCAAGGTAGGAAAAGGTACGATCCTATAGCATCAATCATTTCTTTCTTGAAAATAACCTTAGAATCTTAAAAGGTCTCGCTTTCCCGACCAGCGTGTCTGTAAACAATGCTGTTTCACATTTTTCACCGCTCGCGTGAGTCTGCCCAGCGAATGTCCGTGCTTGAAAATTTATCTGCTTCAATGACCAGCTCGGATCCACTCTCATCGCAAACACTTTCGAAAGATGATGTTGTTAAAATCCATATCGGAGCCCACATCGATGGCTTTGCTGCAATTTCTGCGGAGACATTGGTGGTTGGCGCCACCGAAGCAAATCCGGTAACTGGTCGGCGTGCAGATGTTCTTCAAGCGGCCTGGCATGCAGCACAAGTCGCGATGCGGCTTGTCAAGGTTGGAAATAAGAACTGGGCTGTCACAGAGGCTGTTAACAAGGTTGCTGCTGCTTGGGATTGCAAGGCGGTCGAGGGTGAGACGTTTCGGATTACATTCGCTTGGTGGAAGCTGACTTGAGCATCATACAGGTATGTTATCATGCCAGCAGACACAGAACGTCATCGATGGCAAGAAGAGGATTATTCTGAATCCCAGCGAGACGCAGAAGCGGGATTTCGATGCAGCAACCTTCGCCGAAGACGAAATCTACGGTATTGACATCTTAATCTCATCCAGTGAAGATGGCAAGGTAACTATATATCATTCGCGCTGATTGTGGTATTGACGAATCCTCGTCGTACAGGCTCGCGTCGAAGATTCACGGACAACGATCTACCAGAAGGAGGGTACTGTTACCTACCAGCTCAAAATGAAGAACTCGCGTGCTGTTTTCTCCGAAGTTCAGAAGAAAGCAGGAGCATTCCCTTTCAACGTCCGCTGCCTCGAAGATGAAAAACGAGCGCGGTTAGGTCTGCAGGAGGCGGTTCAACATGGCCTGATCAAGCCTTACGAGGTGATGTGAGTAGCTTGTTCACCATTCCTTTTCCACAAACCCCTCAACGCCGGTACGATGTAGATACACACCCGCAAATACTTTCGTGGCTGCTTTCCACTTTACAATTGCGTTGCAGCCCACGGGCCCGCTACTGCTTACCCATCCACCGGTGTGGTACAAACCCGAGCTAGTCAAGTCGGACAAGACACTGGAAGATCCAGAGCTCAAACCGCTCGTCACAAAGGCATTAAGGGAGTCCAAGAAGAAAGGAAAGAAGGCCGAGGGTGAGGAAGCGAAGTGAAAAGCACTTTGTCAGATTCGAGTCAATGCAAGTCAATGCTATAACAATTTGGACCTGTGTTTTGACTGTGTTGCATAATGATGTACGAATTATTACCCCGCTCTACGACGCATTTGAATGTCGCTCTGCGTCTTCGCCAAATTCCCCTATTGTCCGAACAACGAGGTCTACATTTTCCAGAAAGCCGTTCACTGTCAATCGAGCCAATCGGATCGTCAGTGTTTTGAAAGTCCTAGAACTCGAAAATCAGTATGGCAACCATGCCGTTGATAATGCAAAGCCTACGCAATGAGAATCTCGTCCTCCACTGTTAAGGTGCGCTCGACGGCATGTGGCTGGAGCTCAGCATCCACTTCGATCGCTTGCTTTGCAATCATTGCATGCTTGACCGTCGCAAACGGTATTCGGACAGTCCTTTGTTGCGATTGTAAGATATCTTGGTCTTACATGCGTGAATCAGAGGATCTCACACCGTGTGCCACGAAGAGTCGACGTTGGACATGGTCGTAGTTAGTATTTGACCGCTTAAATTGGCAGGTCGATCTTATAATAATCTTATTTTGTTGAAGCCACTCAAGTTCGATATCACAGACAAAACATCGTCAAGATTAAAAATCGGCGTTACAGTCTTGCCAAAAGCGTAATGTAAGCTGTAGATGAATAAACCAGCTCGCAGGAGTCGCACTGCATACCCACCTCGAGAAATACACCTTTGAATAACAGCCACAACCGATCAAGCAAAGATCTACAACATGCTCCTCCTCCTTAAGAAACTAACAAAACATTTCACCTCCAATAAGTTGAAGAAATAATCAGAAGTTAATGCTTAAACCATATCCAATGAGTAAAACCTGTGCCGGGACAGGGATGATACAAGGCGTATCTCCGAGGATAAATGGCCAGTGGGGGTATATACCCTACGAACTGTTTCGTTCGGGGTAGGGGGGTATTTTAGAGAGAGAAGGCGAGGAGTGCAGTGAGTGTGCTGACGACGAATACGGAAGTACTCGTTTGGCGAGAGGCAGGAGCGCCACCCAAGAGAGAGCCAATCTTGGAGGCGCCGGCGGCGCCTACAGGAGCAACGCTGGGAGCGGAAAGGGGCCTATAATACCACAATCAGCATTGCCCTCAAGCCATTTGTCCGTGGGACGTACGTTGCCTCAACATTGGCGACAGGAACAGAGGCGCTGGCAGTTGCAGGGGTCGCAGTCAAGCAAGACGTGTCATTTTTGACAAATTTAATCTGTTCATGGCCGAGACGCGTCAAGCAAGGATCAAACAGATCACAAAGTGACACGTACGGCACCGGACCACGCTTCTAGACCGTTGTTATCCTGCAATGATAGCGAGACAGTCTTGCCAATTATGTCACTGGAAAGATTGGCCTTCGGCCATGTCATGGACGTGCCCTTAAGTCCACCACCAAGGTCCGCCCTATTAATCAAGGTCAGATGGATCAATCCTCTGGGTGGCATGTGTGGCTCACAAGATGTCACCACATGGGTCATCGGAAGATACAATGACGAGGTCGTAAGGAGGTGAGCCACCGGTCCAATGAAAAGTTGTGGGCTGGCACTATTAAATTGTATGCACTTAGCCAATGCGCCAACAAAGAGCTGACGAGTCGTCTTACCGATTGAATGCTCGAGGGAGTGTCGATGGTAAACTCAGTCGCAAAAGCGGGAATAGCAAAGAGCGCGATGGAAAAGAGTGTGGCGAGCATTGTCGCAGATAGAGCAGGGAAGGGGAATGCACGGATGGTGTGGAGAACGCAGACGACGTGAAACGAGAAACTTGGGAAAATAGAACTTCGGCAACTGTCGGAGATTTAATTCCTCACCAAAATCGCCGATCCGTCCCTTTTATGACTAAGCTGTCACAAACCTAATCAGTCACGCTATATCATCATGATGTATATTTATACAAGATCCACCACAGTCAGCATGCTATACAAAAAGGCCCCTACTACTACAGCTTCGCCTTTCCCTTGAAGTTTGCAAGCATCGTTCTCTTCGTGATCCTTGTAAAAGAGACGTTGTCAAGGGGACGCCTGGACAACATACGGCCAACTTACCCGGAGTGTGTAACCGAGCTGGGTGTAACTCTGCACATGCAACGAATCAGAAAAGACCTCACATGCTCAGCATAGGAGCAACGTACCTGTCACCATTCACCGCAATGCGTTTATCCACCGGAACATAATCGCGTTTCCCCTCACCAACATAGATCTGTGTGGCACGTGTCACAAAAAATGAAACCACGACATGAACAGAGAGCCATTTTACCTGACGGGGCCTCCAAATCTTGACACCACCCGGTTGAAGCATCATCTGCCTCCAGTGCGCAAGCCAACCAACGACTCTCGGAACAGCAAATAAAACAGGGAAGAAATCAAGCGGGAATCCTGTGGCAGCTACACATCAGTACGCAAGCACGACGTCAGAGGTGACAGATGATTATGACCCATTGCGCGATAGATAAGTCCACTCCAAAAATCGACATTAGGAGCCAGCTTGCGGCTGACGAAATAATCGTCTTTCATCGCTGCGTCGTGCAAGGCCATTGCGGTCTCGAGGAGCTCGTCTTTGCCGGTACTGCAGAAACAGTCGCTGTCAGTGCCATGCAGTACGCGCAGCTTAGATGTCTTACATTGCAAAGACCTCATCTGCTGTCTTGCGGACTATGAAGGAACGGGGATCGGACTGGCCAGAAGTTCGTAAGTTGTACGCAAAAATATTAAAGCAGAGTCACTTACGGTTCTGTATATACTGTGTTATGCAATGCAAAGGTATCTGATTAGCTGCAAGGATCACTCGAAGCGCAAAGATCGTACCGATGACCGAAACCGGACAGGACTTTCTCTCGCTTTTTGACAGCCTCAATAAAGGCTGGCACGTTGGCAGGACTGCACGTGTCGAATTAGCTTTTGCGGAAGACATTTGCTGATGAATTATTTACCTGCCAATGGAGATAAGCATGCGAATAACGGCTTCATTAGCACCACCTGTAATAAATGTAGATTAGTTCAGAAGAATATAAAAATCACAGTGGACCCGAACCATGCAGAGGACCGCTGAACCCCAAGTTCAAAGGTTAGTACACTGGCAGCAATCAGACACATATGAAAGACTACGCACTACAACGAAGCACATCCAGCCCTAAACGCACAAATCAACACAGGTCTATATCAAACTGAAGGACGACTTACGCAATAGCAGAATACGGGTCCACTAATGAACTGCCTGTCTGCAACACAGTGGTGGCACTAGCATTGAGCTCATGGTCTGCGTGCAGCAAGAACAGTACATCTAGCGCTTTCTCAAGAACGGGATTAGGTTTGTAGTTCTCTTCGCCGAGATGGTCCATTTGGTAGAGGAATGAGCCGGTGTAGCTGAGACCTGTGGGTGGTATGACGAATTCACGACCTTGACGGACACGGTAAGCCATTCTGATCGATGCTGGTCTCAATATCCACGAACGTAATGGAGAAAACCACGAAACCTACGCTGCAAGAGTAGTAGCTTTTCCAATTAGCCTATATATTTGCTTGTCCATTATTGCCAGGGACGCTTTGTCTCCTTTTGTAAACAATGTTTGGCCTGGGAGTTACTGTGGTCTCAGCGCACGGAAGTGGATCAGATGGTTATTCATGCTGACCTTGTAATGACGGGTTTGCCTCGCTGTAGTACGATCCCATGTACGCAAAGGCACTCGTAAGAATAGCCATTGGGTGTGCGTCGTATCTGTTCAGGACGAAATCATATTTATTTCACACTATACTCCAACACCCAGGCAACTAACCTGAACGAGCGGAAAAAGTTCTCCGCATCCGCATGGACGATACCGTGGTGTATGACTTCTTTCTCGAATACGTTGAACTGCTCTTTTGAAGGCAACGAGCCATAGATGAGCAGGTAGGCCGTCTCGAGGTGAGACGAATGCAGAGCGAGTTGCTCGATGGGATATCCCCTAGTAGGTCATCCATCAGACCACCCAGTTATGCCACGGAAAAATGAGTTCTAGGTACCTATAACGGAGAACTTCAGCCCAGTGCAGTTTTCAGCTCCAACTATTCGGACAATATATATATATAAATCAGGACATACCTCCAGCCTCTCCATCAATGTAAGTGATCTGGCTCTGTATGACAGCGGTATTCAAGAAGCCTTTGTCGAAGATACGCAAGCCTCTGTTAGTCTCATTCTCGTCTCTCTCCCCGACAGCTTTGGGCGCTGCGACGTTCTTGAACGCTGTTGCTGGTATGCTGTTGTCTGTGATCCTGCAGATCGCGAACGGGATTGAATGTCAGTTTTTTTGAAAGACGACGATGGGAACGTACGGTACAGTGTATGTTTTTCCTGTGCGCTTGTCCACTATGGACAGCGCATTTTTGTCAGCTCGAGAATCCGCGGGCTTCCCCATGGTCACGGTCAAAGTTTAGGCTGAAGGTAGTTTGTGCTGGTTGAAGCCGAGGCGCAATTCACAAGCTATCCGTCACAAAATGAACATGTTTTATACTGTCGCTTCAGATTCGGATCTCTTAAGACTCCAGCCAATTGGGTTGAGGCAAGTTATACAGGTTACAGTTCATTCGGGTTCATCGGACAATCGAAGATAATCACGTGCAAGACTGGTGGAGACTCGACAATGACATGCATATGGACAGAGAGGCCACAAAACAAGTGACAAAGTACTCGGCCGAAGTATTTCTATCCTCGCGAATGATGATGCGGTGCGGAAAGAGATTTTCGGACTTGTCGATGTCGGCCACTGACACACCGGCACTAAGAGAAGAGACACGCATGTCCGGATCCATAAATTGCAAACAAAAAAACACGCGAGCGTACTGTACGCTAGCTAAGGAACCTGGATCAGCTCGAAGGAACGACAAACATACTGCAACCAGCCTTAGTCAGGCTAATGCGCGCCGACAGCCCTGCTTCGTTAAATTTCAGCACCAAAGATATCGAAAAGCTAAAGAAAAAAGAGAAGACAAGTTGAGTACCAATAGCGTCGATCTCATCAAAGTGCACTAAAACGCTCACTCTTTGCCACTCTGAACATCTCTGGAAGATCTCCAACTCGACAGTGCGTCGAAATATTGTGGTTTCTCAAAGGACGAATCAATTTTCATTTTGACGGAAACATTTGCCTTGGCAATTGACAGCATCGCATCCGGAAAACTCGGCGATACAAATATATGGCAGACAGATTGACTTGGTCTGCCTCGTCAACCAAAGTTCGTCGCTGTCGTTTCTGAGGATTGGGAGTGACCGAATAATGGGCATCGGACGTCGACAAGCAAGTAGCGTAGATGGTCGTCGTAAGTTTATTCCCGGGAGTTGGCTGAAAATGTCACAACACAAGACGATCGTTTGATATACGCCTGCCAATGGGTTGCGACGCATGTAAGCCTGACACACTGGAATTCAGACTAATTCACATACCGTATTCCACGTATTAGACGTCGATTCTGAATGTACGAATATTCAGCAAGCGGCTTCAAAGAAGATGCCCCAAAGAAACAACTCGGGTTGTGGTAATCATGGCACTATAACATCGTCGCTCGACTTGTGGGAACAGCCAACATGCAACATGAAATGATGAATAACAGGTCGCCTACCTGTGACCAAAATGGATCCTTGTTCCAATGTCAAGCGCTCTTTTGCATTCCGTCTGGTGGAACAAGCTGTACTGCTCAACTCTGAGTCCCTCGGACGCACATAGGCGAATCGTGAAGCGCGGTGGACGTCTAAGATCACGGAAGGGCTCGGGCTCGTTGCACCAGATGAGTCAGGTAGAAAACAGACAGGAAGCATGAAGTACAGTTTATTACTGAATACATGTCGACAGGACAGCAGTTATCTTGGAGAGAAGTTCGACTTTGAGCGTCAAGGTCCAAGTTCCATTTTGGGTCACTTAACAGGTTTATCCACAACCGCCATGACCAACCATCACCATCCTAATCCTATCTCTCGACCGCTGCACCTCAGCACCAGACAACGATATCGATGTCGGACGTACTGGCCACCGATGCGAAGTTCCTCTGGAATTAGGTTTCTTGACGAACTCACGGCGCATCGAAGCATTTTACCAGATTCCGCTTGTCATACGGTCGCTCCTGCATTCGTATATTCACCGGATCGTCTTGATGGCACCAGACAATGATATTGATGTGTATACAGACATCCTGGCCATTGATATGAAGCTGCTCTGGCATGCATGTTGTCTTGACTATCGCACCGGGGCGTTCTGCTTGTCGACGATCATTTCGAACTAGAATGGCAATAGAACCAGCGACCTACAAGCGCCTTCGTAAAGTAACCGGGGCTGTAACATGACAAACCTTGGTTGCCGTCTTAGCTGTCTGATACTTGCGCCAGCTAAACAGCAGTCAGTATATCGCAACACCATGAAATCTTTTCTGCGCCACTGGCGCTAGAATAGTGCATTCATGCCCGGCTCCTTGCTTACCCCTGCTTGCCAACATACCCTGCATACAAAATTCGTCCCGGTCTTTTGAGGTCTTGTTTTATGACTGCTCACAAAACGGGGCTTTAGGTTTCCTGGCTACTTCAAATAAGCATCAGTCCAGGCATTCCAACCTTAATTATAATACTTACCTCATCAAACCTCATTATATGAAGTATCCATTCCAGACGGTCGCGGACTGTCTCCTTACCAGGTAAGCTATATCCTTTCTCCATCAGATTTTATCTTATGGACAAAACTTGACCTCGTATCCTCCGTACCCATCGTATTTAAGCCCCCTTGTTGTGGCGTTGGGTGCACGGAGTACTTCGTGATGGTGATGCCGGCTGCGCAGATGGTTCGGTGATCTATCAGGCTACCCTTCGGAATGAAGATCGATGATTGAATGATCGTCTTGATCTCGCCATTGGATCCGTCTGGTCTTTGAGTTATCCCCGACATCGGTCGTCCAGACATCAAGATGCCTCTCGCTGGCATTTACAGGGTCAGATGTGATAATGTCACCAACTAGTAGCGGTGGTATCCTAGATTTGATTCAAGTGATTGACTGACTTTTCAGAGAGTTTCCCGATGCCAATGTTTCCCCAGATATTTGTCGCGTTGCTCAGTAGGCATTTGTCTTCATAGGCCACCTCGGTTTTGTTGCACCTGCTCATTGTCTGAACCCCATACGATACCAATACGATATCTCATCTCGTCACATTAGCCGAAGGATGGGCTGCAAATGCGGATCGACTAAGGTAGGAGCACATTACAAAACGTGCTTTGTAATGATTTGATCTGAAGCCCCAGATTGAAGGCCGTCAACTTGCCAGGATAGATGAACGGACTCGACTTTTATAAAGTGACGGGTGCGAAGTTGGCGCTCGGTGGTACAAAGCGGACTCGACGCCACTTTGTTTGTGCCCCGGTTCCAGACCCAAACTGTGGCCAACTATACACAACCGATTGCGTATTTCACACCTCTGCCTCGATCGTACGTCCATCGATCAGCCATTTTCAGGCTCTTGGTCGTTTGGTCAAAGGTACCACTACCATCTAGCTAGGGGTGTGTGTCTACAGCCCTCAAATTTCCTCCTTCGACACTCTACCCAAAGTGCAATCCACAATGGCATACCGACAATCACTGCTCTGGAAAACGCCCATCATACAGCAACCTGACGGCCAGGTTGAATTGTTCGATAACGGAATGCCACCTACTTCGGAGCGTCGTGGAAGATGCAGCAATTTTTCCGAGATATGTGCAATCGGTTGGAAATATAGTTCTCGCGAGTTTGACTCGGTCCAGAAGGCAGCCATTTCACCCATAGCAAAGCGGCCACGGCAACGTTTCATTCTACCAAAACCATCGCAAACGTAAGGCCATCCAACTTCCAATCTTATAGGCGATTCTCATGCTCCAAATTCATAGGCCACCGGACGGCCAGCACAAGCCAAATTCTCATGCTCTTATGCTTGTTGTTTCTCTGCTGCCCTCCCTTAGAGTTCTCACCGTGGAAGGCCCAGAAGCCTGCCACTTCGTGGATTTTACCATGCCGCTTGAATTCTCTCCTCCCATCGATCCGGCCCAATCACCCACACCCCTGTACTCTAACTTCGACGACGAGGAAGATGTTTGGAATACCGCGTACTCGACCCGTTCTTCAGGGATTTCTCAGACAGATGGAAATCGGGAGGCTTGTGATGTTTCTGGCTCTCCGTATTCTGAAGGGTACCTGACAGGACACTCTGATGTTGTCTGGAATAATGGGACGGGATGGTGTGCCAGCGTCCAGACGCTTCCCGAGATCAAAAATCATGCATCGCAATCGAATCACCCTGGCCACCCACCGAACCGCTCAGACGAACTTTTCTCCGCCTCAATGCATATGTACTTCGGCGACGAGAACGCTTCCTCTCAGGGTGGGTACGAAGGTGGGACAGAACTTGATAGGCATTGGCTAGAGCAGCCTTGGCCAACAGCTGGTCCCGTGCCGACGCGCGTTGAAGATATATCCTTGTCGTCAAATCACGGCGGCCAAGGTTACACTCACAGCGGTTCACCCGTCTATCGGTACACAGGCAGATCCGCAGAACGTAACACTCTGGACGCCACACCTACTATCGCATCGTCTCTTCATCACCCTATAGCCTCAGAGTTCGGTCCGCCCACCAGTCCCTCGCGCCCTGAACAACACATCGACCATTCAAGGACGAGCCACTGGATCAGCAAGGCATGTCCACCATCCGATCCGCGAGAGAAAGCTTTGAATTACCTGAACGGCTTGGTTCAATCGGGTGTTGAGTTTGCTCACATTGGAGTATCTGAAGAGAGAGATGAAGGGCTCTATGTGCCTAGCAACCCGTTCGATTACCGCGAAAATCAGCAGGGAACCATCGATTTTGAAGAGCGGCGCAGACGAGCAAGGCGACTCAACTACCTAATTGACACAAATGTTTCCTCTTTGGTATGAAAGGATTGCTTAGTTGCACAGGGTATCAGACACGCCACGAAGGCTGCATTGACGCATTTATTGCACTTTGCTCTATGGGATTCAAAGCCATTATTTTGTCCGAGTCCTTCAGATATATATGATTGTAACCTTGACGCTATAAAATCTACTTCATGCTACGTTGATGATGAAAACCACATCTCCGATTTCGGCATTGACACTAAATCGATTGGAAGCGGACCAGCGCAATAAAGTCAAGCAAACGTTGTGAACGGCATATTCGTGTGGCGTTGCCAGCATTGAACCCAAGTCCGCTGCTATGAGGCGACGATATCGCGGACAGTCCTTTGCTGAAGATTAAGCGTTGAATCTAGCTTCAGGTAACTTTCGGAACTTGTCTAGTATTTAATCAATGATTTATGCGGAATTGTGATCACGAGGCCAACAAATAACGTGAGTCCATTATTGAATGATGCACAAACAACTACTAGAGGTAAAGACCCTCAGGTGTACCCTCGTTCTTCCTATAAAGAACCTAAACGCGTCGTCAGCGCGACTAGCCAAACTAGCATCTAAGAACAAGAGAAAGCATACCTTCTCTCTCGCAGCCGTGAAATCGGTTTTCGTCACCCTCATCCGCCTCTCTCTCAGGGCTAACAAGCCCGCTTCGGTACATACAGCTTTGATATCAGCGCCGGACATATCATCCTTAGCCATGACGAATTCTTCGAGATCCACGTCTTCGCTGAGGCTCATACGCGATGTGTGTAATCTATATCGGCAATGACTATGAGTGACTCGTGATAAGTGAAGACAAAAAGATGGCACGTTTACCGGAAGATATGCCGTTTGGTTTTAACGTCCGGCAGAGGGAACTCGATCTTCCTGTCAATTCGCCCCGGCCGGATGAGCGCGGGATCTAGAGACTCGATTTTGTTCGTGGCCATGATCACTTTCACGTCTCCGCGTGTATCGAAACCGTCCAGCTGATTGAGGAGCTCCAACATCGTCCGTTGTATTTCGCGCTCACCACCGGATGTCGAGTCGTACCTGGCTCAGAACATAAGCTTTGAAAACAAGTAAAACACGGCCTCACGCACCGCTTGGTCCCAATAGCATCAATTTCGTCAATGAACACGATACTGGGCGCATGCTCTTCTGCCACCCTAAACATCTCTCTGACGAGTTTCGGACCATCACCGAGGTATTTCTGAATCAACTCCGATCCGACAACGCGAAGGAACGTTGCAGACGTTTGGTTTGCAACAGCTTTCGCCAACAGGGTTTTCCCTGTCCCAGGTACGCCGTACAGGATGACACCCTTCGGTGGCTTGATGCCCATCTCCTCGTAAAGTTCGGGGTGGGTGAGAGGCAACTCGACAGATTCCTGAAACGATGATAAATTTCATGCAAAGGAATTGAGCGACACAACACACCTTGATCTCCTGTATTTGTTGCTCGAGCCCACCAATATCTGCATAGCTCTCTGTCGGTGCCTTGTCAAGTTTCATGACACTGACCATCGGATCCGCATCGTCAGCCAGTACGCCTACAATGCCCTGTGTCTTATGGTGCAACAGGACTTGGCAATTCGGCTCAAGCAAATCCTTATCCACGAAGCTCATAATCGAGACGTAGAATTCGGGTCCACTCGCCGTGCTGATGATCGCATGGTCGTCATCGATTATCTCCTCCAGCGTACCCACAGCCATCGGCGTCCCCCTTAGATCATCCACCTTCGTTCTATCCTCCTCGTTTTTCTCTTCCCTCGTCGCCTCAGGCTTCAGCCGCTCCTGATTTTGCACGAACTCTTCCTCGAGTAACAGATAGTCCTTTATACGTTCCATCTTTAGGAGCTTGAGTCGACAACGGGTAGTAGGGAACACAGCGGGGAGTTTGGAGGCAGCATCGGGTCCACGTTTCTTCTTCTTCCTGCCTACGCGAGTTGGAAGGGGTGGTTCCCATTTCTTCTTCTGATCCTTGGTATCTTTCTTCTCCTTATGCTCTTGATTTGGATTTTGCCCCTCCGCTGGAGGCAGTCCAGACGGTGCGTTTCCCTATAGCATCATGTGAGCATTCGAGACCTCACAAGCAAAATAGAGCGTCTCCAGCAATGGTTCGGCTGATAGAGCAATTATAGTTCGTGGTGTACATACCATTATTGGAATACTTTTAAGGCCTTTGGACTTTGCTGGGTGGTGTACGGAAACAAAGAGTTGTCGCGACGATGCTGACGCGTCTTCTGAGCTAGCAATATAGCCGTGGGAATTTCGTATGTAACATAGCATACGAAGAAACAAATTAAATAAACGTTGTTACAGCCAGCAAGTGACAAGCTACTCATAAATATGGACCAGGGCCCAACAGTAACAACTCCCCTCACCGCGACGTCGCAATTTATTGAAGCAGGTAAATGTGGCCTTTGATCCAATGTCTAAGACTAATACTTTATCAAAAGATAATGATGATGACTTTGATGAGGACAACATCCCTAGTTTCTCGCATCCATCTCTAGCCGCACAGTCGCCCTTACCAGGCAAAGGCAAAGGGCGTGCACCGCCAGAACAGCTCGCACCTCCTTCTGGGGCGGGGGGTCGACCGCAGAGCCCAAATGTCTCGGGGAACATTGGTAGTTCGAATGCAAACGGAAATGTGGGAGGTGCAGGCGCAAGGAGGACAATTGGCGGTGTGCAAGTTGAGACAAGGTACGAGAGCATATACTTTTGGTGTGAAGATAGCCTGACCGGCTGCAGGTACACAGGAGTTGATACCCTAGACGAGCCAGTCACGACAACCATAGTCAGTGTCATCACGCTGGCCTTTACGATATGTTATTGAAGCGCATATGCAACAGGCCCGCGACCTTCTATCTATCTACTCGAAACTTGTTCAAGTTTTATATCCACGACGGAGTCACGGTCGCGAAGTTCTAAAGTCAGTGCGCTGTGTCCCTCAGTCTCATTGCCTCACATATCATCGCCTCAGAGACTGGGATCTTTGGGGTCCATTAATTCTCTGCCTTTTACTTGCAATCATGCTTAGCGTAAATGTACGTTTGCAACCTACATGTATAATCTCATAAATATCCGGCTAAACACACGGCATACATAGGCGCCAGCTGCCCATTCCCTCTCAGTATTCACGAATGTAGTGGTGATCGTTTCCGTCGGCTCTCTAGTGGTAACAGTCCAAGCTAAGCTTCTAGGTGGAAGAGTGTACGTCTTCACTCTGCTTGGACTTTTCCCTTCCTGAGTACATACTGAGCCTTAATATGACGCGCATGCAGATCATTCTTCCAAGGTCTCTGCGTCCTTGGATATTGCATAGCCCCACTCGATATTGCAGCATTTATCGCGTGTTTTGTGCGTATTATCTGGGTGCGCGCGCCCGTCGCGTTAGGCGCCTGGGCCTGGTGTATATGGGGTGAGCACGCGATTCGTCTTTCCTTCACGAAGACCAGTTCTAAGGACTCTATACCCTTGCATAGCGTCTGTAAATTTCTTGGACGGCACAAAAATAGAGCAACAAAGAATTCTGCTTGCTGTATACCCGCTTTTGTGAGTAGTTTGCCTCAATCTCGTTTCGCCGAGAACTGAGAACTGGTCACGTGTTTTAGACTGTTTTATTTTATACTGGCGTGGATGATCCTCATTCAATAGATGGCCCTCCGGGCAGGCCTGGCTCTGGCCGTGTCAATTATGCGCTCCGCACACCCTTTAATGCGAAGGACTCAGGACCAATTGATAATTATGATGGTCATATTAATCACACGCCCCTTAATTTGGAACCGTGCTGATTTAGGAGGTGCACTCTTCATTTGACGTCCAACATGATCCAATATACTGTCGGCATGTTCTCTTGCGGTGCGGGCTGCTTTTTCGCCCGCAGTCTCGGCGATGACCTAGAAAGTTTTGATGGATGAAATGAAAAATTAAGCAATTGTAGACACATACACTTTCCTCAACAAATTCTTCATCAAAGATACCATCTTCACTATCCCCATCACCGTCCTCGTCCTCGTCCAATAATTCGTCCAAGGTTGTTAATATGTAAACACAGACAGATCTTAATTCATCACAGGCTTTATAGACATCTTCATCCCCCAAACCATCATCGTCCCAACTATAGGTCACCTCCTGGATTTGTTGCAATGAATCGTTTACCGTAGTTATAGCGTCCAAATTCATTAGGGGCTTCCAAAAAGCGCATATCTATTATAAACGGCTATTCAGACTTGGGTTTCAGAATGAGCAGGAAATTTCCACGCCACGATTTTGACCTGACAGTTCCATAGTGAACCGGTGGCAATAGATTTCATCAACAGTTTTAAGTCTGCGAAAGGAATGAATGATTTCACTATTTTAAGTAAAATTGAACAGGAAAACGTATGTATGCTATATCTTATTCCGCGAAACGTCTACTGTGACGATCAAAAGCATTGATGAAGAGCTATGATAGGGGCTATCACGTGGCCGGGCCGTGAAAATTATGCACGTCACGGGTCAAATTCTTGATTTTGAGACCTGGTCTGGTAAACCAGAGCCAGGAATAATCATAGCAATACTATGTTAAATCTTGGGTCTTGGCTCCAAGTCGGATGCAATACAGCGTGTTTGCTTGGAATTTTGCCTTGACATGATTCAAGTCTCCAGAATACGACTGCCAATTGCCGGGCTGTCAGAGCAAGGTGTAATAAAAACGTAAAATTCTATTCTAAAATTCTAACACAACGCGCATACGACTAATGAAGACTGAGAGACCTAAAGGGCGGAAATTGACAAGGGCACAAAAAGATTGTAACTGGTATGATCATTGGATAATTATTAGGAACATGGACGAAATAGCTGATTACTCGTGAAATCCGAACCAGGCAAGGACGTAGAGCAAAATGCGATGGGGGTGTAAATGAGAATTCAATTTCTAAAACAAATTGCAAGGGATTAATAACAACAACAGAGGCAGAAAAGAGCGTGAGTCGATAAGGATGCAGAAAACAACTGTAACATGCAAAGCGACAGTTGGATGCGATAGTAGGTGTAGTGTCTCAAGTGGCGTGTTCTGTGAATGTGCCCGGATACTAACAGACAGGAGGTGAACGTTAACACTCACTTTCCAACTATCACCATCCATGATGAGCCACTATGTGTAGTCTTGATCACCACGACTTGAGACAAAGATATATCTTCAGCGCGCGTAAGCATGGGATCAGTTGTTGGCCGAGTCCGCTCTAGCCGATGCCTGCCGGGTTCTGCATTTGTACCCAGCCTCAGAAGAAGCATTCTCGTCCCCGAAGTATATATGCATGGATGTGAAGGAAAGTTCGTCCGAGCGGGTCGTTGGATGGCCAGGGTGATTCGACTGCGATGCATGATTCTTGATCTGGGGAAGCAGGATGTCAGCGTGATAGCTGACATCCCATTATTCCAGACAACATCAGAGTGTCCTGTCAGGTAATCTTCAGAATACGGAGAGCTACAATCAGCCCAAACCTACTAATTTCCATCTGTCACCTAAAGCACGGGTTGAGGACATGCTACCAGGAAAATCACCCTCATTGCTGAAGTTCGGCATTGTATAGTACATAAGCGTGGGTGATTGGGCCAGATCGATGAGAGGAGAGGATCCAAGTGGCATGGTGAAATCTGCGACGCTGAAAAATTTTGGGCCTTCAATGCAAGTACTTCAAAGGAAGGTAGAGGAGAAACAACAGGCATAAGGGCCCGAAAATTCTGTCTGTGCCGGGTGTCCCATCCGGTGGCTATGAATTCGGAGTATGAGAATCGTTTACAAGATTCAAAGATGAATTACCTTATGTTTACGATGGTTTCGGAGTACATAACGTTGTTGTGGCCACATTGAAGTGGCTGCCGTCTGGACCGAGTCAAATTTGTGAAAACTAGATTTCCAACCGATAACATACTTTGGACTGGATCACTATACCTAATGACAGAGGAATGAGTCTAGTGACTACAGGTATAGTTAGTACTATGTATAGAGTGGTAAGTGAGTGTATACGTACCTCAGTCAGTGGGAAACACGACTGAGGAATGCAAGAGCGACACGCGGCACTAAACGAACATGATTAGGTAAGTATGTCCATATACGGTAGAGAGTGGCGCTGGTGTGTATTGTATTGTATATACAGTATATATATTAACACTCCCCCTCAACTAGCATCAGCCCTCAGAACCATTCCAAGGGTAGCAGCAAGTTCCTTGTGATGTGGTGCATGGAATCCTTTGGTAAAGATATCAGATAGGTTTCGTTCCGAAGGTACATATTCCGGTACAATAGTCTGTTTTTGGAGTTCTTCGAGTCATACCAGCAAGTTTAGTATTACTTCTTGCTGTACCAGTCACAACAGTGAAGTGTATATAACTCAGCAAAGTTTTACTTCATGGGCAGTAAAAGGCTGGGTTTAATTGCTCACAATAGTATTACTTCAGGTTTTACTGCTACTCAAAGTATTACTTCACTTTTACTTCACTTTTACTTCACCATCCTGCATGCTTCCAGTAGCCCAGGAAAAGCATCAGGTAACATAATCATACCAAAATGGTTGGTGCGCGCCCACGCTGCTGGCTGCCCAAATTAGGTACATACCCGCTCGTCATTGCAATTAGCTTAGGATACATCCAGGGCTGTATAATACTGCACAAAACATATGGAATGTAGGAAATAGAGTCCACATGCAAAGAACCACAACTACAGGAATACAGGAATGCTGCACAGAATATATAAAACCCCCGCCACCACAAAACGGGACCAGCTCCCCAGGAGCATGAAATAAAGAATGGGTTTACCTATACGGGGAAACATCAACATTATCCCCACTATCATAACCATCAGCATCATCTTCGTCACTGGATTCTGACCCACTACTAGTATCTTGCTCCACAATTTTGGCTGTTGCCCTGTGCCGCCATGTGCGACCAGGCGGAGGATGTGTTTGTGCATACAAAATGTAATCAACCGGCCACTCAATTGATAGGTTAGCCGCCATGAGTACGGGATACCAGAGAGCAGCAAAGGTCTCCGCGAGATTTTGCATGATGTGAGCTTGTCGAGCAGCATAAGCAGCGAGACCCGCCTTGATGTCATCACGTACATCCGAGCAGTGGGACCCTTGTGAATGCCACCATGTAGCCTTCCAATCTAAAAAGGTAATTACCTGTCACATTTCTTTGTGAACGAGTAAAACCTCTTCTTCCCAGCGGTTGGCCCTTGCATGAGTCTTAGCCCACTCAACATGCATACCTAGAGATGTTATGAGTACAAATCATAACGATAACTCAATGTAACAGGATGAACCTTCAGCAACCTCAAATTCATCTCCTTTGATAGGTATGCTGTTCCCCATTATCCATATCCATGATAATTCTCGTCTGCCTTCGCTCACGTCATCATCAGTTATTGTTGGACTTCGAATATCCTCGCTTCAAAGAGGAAGCAGTCAGTGCTGCCAGGTGCCATTGGGATCAAGCACAGACAGTGCATTGCAAGCTGCACGATAGCAATCAGCAATCAGTCTTGTCTTCATGGTGAGCTGGGATAAGAGGGTCCGTGCCTGTGTATTGGCTCTTTGTCCAGTCCCAGATATGTGGGTTTTCTTGTAGTTGAACATGCTGGAGGTGATACGGAGTTGACAACGAAGAGCAACTAAGGTGTTGTTTGCCTCAGCTAGCCGCAAATGAGACTCTTTGTCTACCAAGCCACTGACACAGCCCGTCCTGCAAAGTCCAACCGGTAAGGAAGATGGTAACCACAACTTGATTGCTTCCGGTTTCTCGGCATCTTGATCAGTTGGCATGGCGTTCATTTGTGTGGGATTTGTTTGGCATAGCTGGATAATGCCCGGCATGTACAAGGGTTGTATCGATCACCAGGATTCAATCTGATCGCACAGGGTTGCATGACACTGTTCCATGGCACCTTCCACGTAGAGCCCCTGGCCGCGTTTCAGTTGCTTAGCTTTCGAAGATATGGCCCATCTTTGTTTGGTGCTGTTAGTAGATAAAATAAAGGGAAATATAATGTTGACTCACTGTTGGTCCTCAAGATCAAGCCCCATACTCAGAAACATGCTCACATTTGTTGGATGTACGGATGGTGGATCATTGTTGCTTTGAGCTTCAGCTCTTTCCTCCACTAGTAATTCAGATTCAATGTCCCCTTGAGTGGTTTCTGGGCTCCTCGTAAGTCCTGTCATCCTGCAAAAACGGGAACACCACATACCTGAAACTGTCTCCTCAAATGGGTTAGGAGCTGACACATCCTCCTGCCAGTTGTCAACCATCTTTGTCCACTCGGCAATAGTCTGCAGAGAAAATGTTGCAGAAAGCACATTTAGCAGCGCATGGTGCTTCTTGCTTGCTGGCAGGGCTTCATTAAGTTTTGTACGAAGGTGACGGCCTACGAGAAGCATCTGTAAGTACAGGATTATTAAAATGAATAAATTCACAAACCCATCAAGACCACCTTCCACCAATTCCACGCACCCCAATGATCATCAAGGGTGCCATGATGAGAGCCAGGCCCCATGACTTTTGTGCTTAGAGCTACAGGATTTATGTGCGACCATTCTCGGTCAACCCCTTTGCCATCTGTCCTTGCCATCCAGCGACGGAAATTTAAAGACCAAGCACTCTGACACTTGGTACCATGCCTGAGGATATGGAATTTGGGGATGACAGTGGTCAACTGCACCTCACTGAGATCAATTTGCATGGCAGCAGGAAAAGCGGCTAGACAATTGGCGAAGTTGACACTCCATTGACAGGCCACGTCATAAGACACAACGAGCATGGCAATCGTGATACCGATAAGTGTCGAGAGTAAAGCATAGTCCATACTACAGTATCTACATTTTGAAATCAGTCGTCTATTGAATGACACAAGAGCCACAATTACTTCTCTCCCTTCCTGAGATCAGCAGCACTAGTCTTCCCAACCAATGTATGGCGAGCGCACACTACATTGCCGACTCCATTTGCAATGCAGTTTTTTGTGAATCATGTATTTGCATGGTCAACGGCATGGAGATTTGATTGGCAATTACTAATCTGTAAGGATCATTAGTGATGTGTGATCAGCAGCCTTCGCAAGGCAGTATTGCCTTGGAGAACCTGTTTTCAGTGTCCCTCAAATTGAAGGGCTTGGGCACAACAAAGCTTGACTAGCTTTGGCTCGTTTTCACGTGGTGACCTCACCAACTTTAGCAGCTCATTAGGAGAGAGCTCCCTGACATGGTCTGTTGCTCCTGAGTTTCTGAAACAAGCTAGGACCGCATCCGAGTCTACTTTGACTATGGTATCGTCTGGCCCAAACACGTCTTCCTGCAGATTGCTCAGCAAAGTCATGTCATCCAAGGAGGCGAGAGAGCGAGCAGGGCCATTGGTCCCTGTTGTGTCAGGGATGATGGGGAAGTATCGGATAAAATTAACATGGAGAGACAGGGACTGCATTTGCGGAACTTGCAAAAAGCACTTGCTGCTTGGCTTTTCCACACCTTTATGAGCAACCCTCCAGTGGTTGTGTATGCTAGATGTGTCTCTATAGCCTCACTGACACTGCTTACAAATAAATCCCAGTATTGGAGGGGCTACCCCCACAATTGGGCCGATCTGACCTGGCAGAGGGAGTATACGCTGGAGATCTGCAGGTGTGAATGGTGCGTCAGGATACAGTTCTTTGATTTTCTGTTCCAGGTTTTCCTTGTCTGTGGGCATTATCTTGTATCCATGAACAATGCAATCGGAGGTTGGGTGAACAGCCGTTTGCATCAAATGCTTATTGATTTGGTTAATAGGGAGCCCAGCACAACACAGCCCGTTGACCTTGCCAGGGTTCTCGCAGTATATGAATTTGTTTATGGTGTTATAAGCCAGCCGATATTGATGCAGCAGTGGCTTTCTCTCAATTGCTGAAGACACCCTTGTTGTGGAAGTGTGAGGATCAACTTGATGGCCATCAGACGCAACCAAGCAATGAAATTCTTCTATGGTATTATAGGGAGTTTTCCCTTGGCGACTGTTGAAAGCCAAATTGTCACTTCCCCATGGAATAATAGGCTGTCCGCACTGAATAAATGAGCCATGGCTTGACCCTTCCAATATTCCTGGGAGAGACAATGGATTAAAATCAGCTGAAACCCCACAAGCTACCTTTCTCACCCAGGACCGCATCTATCTTGGATACGTCTTCATCCTCCAAGTCCAAACCACCGTTGGCGCGCACAATATCCCAAAATTTGTCCCTGCAGTTGTCCTCTGCATCTTCAGCCATCATCAAGATCATACATCATATCTGTTCAGATCTAATGAAGAACAAGCTCTTTGGGATTGATGAGGCCAACACCATCCAGACAATCCGCAACAGTAACTTCTTCAAACTGAGACAGCACATTTTCTTCATCATCAGGAAACTCCAATTCATTCAAGTTGTCGTCATCAACTTCAGCGGGGCCTGCATTGTAACAATGAAGTTCAAGTTAATTTTGATCTTCTTCATGATGCTCACACAACAATGACAATTCAATCATTCCAGTGAGAACCTCTGGATCTTCGTCGGCCTCAGCCTGCCTGATCTTCTCAATCTCTTCCTCTGAGCCATCTCCTATCTCTACGTCTTCCCCTTCCATGTTTTCAGAGTGTGGTAAAATTAATGTTGAGTCTGGGAGTGTGTTTTGGTAGGTTATACATGCAGTACTAGTGGTTGCTCACCTGTGCAGTCAAGCAGGCATTGGATGAGAGCCTCACGCGCTGCAGAGACAGCGCCAGGTTCAAAAGAGGTGAGCACTGTGTTCATGCACATGCTGAGTTAATGAACGTCAGTAGTGGGAAGATGTCTGTCAGGTTCAAACTCAAACTCACGGCAGAACTTGGGCGGTTTGTGATCCATCCCTGCCACCTACCAGTGTCACCATCTTCCAATGTCCGTCCCCTTCGACCTTGAGCATGTGCTGGGCTGCATTGAGAATGGCCTGAATGGCCATCAGCGCTGATACGCACGCACTCACTCTAGGCACCAAATCCGACAATAATCGCCTATCCGATATCTCTACATAGCACCGGAGCTCGTCGATCATCCGCGTTCTCGATATCGACGCGTTCC